>SJYC01121252.1:0-72685 GCA_006408675.1 Madoqua kirkii
AAGTGAATATTTTAAAGTATTTTAATGTACAAAATATGTCCACATGAACAAATTATAGTATCACTTCACTTTCTCTTTTTCTTATTGATGCATGAAATTTTAAAAATAATACATATATTCTTCCAGCTAGTCACTCTCTGAAGTTTGATTATAGTGTCTTTCTTTCTTCCTTCCTTCTTCCCTCTCTCCTTTCCTGCCCCACTCTTGTTTTCCACAGAGACACCTTTTATTTGATTCATTAAAAATAGTTATGTTTTAATTTGTAGTTTGGATTCATTTTTTCTTGTCTAAAAAATATTTTCCTTTCTCAAAATTACATAGATTTTTCTACAAATGTTTACAGTCTTTGGGGGCTTGTTTGTATGTTTGTGTTTCTAAATGCCTCTTTAAAAGTCTTTTAACAGTGATATTGAAGTGAAGTCGCTCAGTCGTGTCCGACCCTCAGCGACCCCATGGATTGCAGCCTTCCAGGCTCCTCCGTCCATGGGATTTTCCAGGCAAGAGTGCTGGAGTGGATTGCCATTTCCTTCTCCAGGGGATCTTCCTGACCCAGGAATCGAACCTGGGTCTCCCAGACTACAGGCAGATGCTTTACCGTCAGAGCCACCAGGAAAGCCCAGTATTGTAGCATTTTTACCTTGTTTTGTCAAAATTTTCCCTATGGCCTAATATATGGTCAGCATGTGCATAGCCGCTCCAGTCATGTCCAATTCTTTGCCTTTCTATGGACAGTAGCCTGTCAGGCTTCTCTGTCCATGGGATTCTCCAGTCAAGGAGTGTGTTGACATGCCCTCCTCCCGGAAATCGTCCCAACCCAGGGACAGAACCTAAGTGTCTTACGTCTCCTGCATTCACGTGGGCTCTTTATCACTGACCCCACCTAGGAAGCCACATATGGTCAGCAGTTATTCTTAAAATTACAAATCCGTGCTCATGCTCAATCATGTCTGACTCTGCGACTCTAAGACTGTAGCCCACCAACCTCCTCTGTCCAGGGGATTTTCCAGGCACAAATACTGAAGGGGGTTGCCGTTTTCTCCTCCAGGGGATCTTCCCAACCCAGGGATTGAACCAGTGTCTCCTGTGTCTCCACCATTTCAGGTAGATTCTCTACCCACTGAGTCATCTAGATGTGGACATGAATAAAATGTGGTTTCTATTTGTTGGTTCAAATGCACATTTTATATGTAAATTATGTATATACGATTACATATAAATATGCAGTTATATATTATTTATAAAACATGTACCACATACATATGCACAAATATATGTGTATATCTGGAGAAGGGCATAGCAACCCACTCCAGTATTCTTGCCTGCAGAATTTCATGGACAGCGGAGCCTGGCAGGCTACAGTCCATCCGGCTGCACACTATCAGATATGACTGAAGTGACTTAGCATGAACATATGTGCATAAAACATTTATATGTACATCTGTTCACATACACACACAATAGTTAAAAGTGTGTTTCAAATTTTAGCCACTCTACTAATTTTTTGTCTTTGGTCTCTCAATTTCTGAGAGGTATGAATTGAAATGTTCTTTGGGGATTTTGGATACCAATTTCATAATATAATCCTATAGCTACTCTACTGCATATTTTCAATATGTATTTTTATGTACAAGCAACTTCATGTTTTCTGAAGCTTTGGGATGATTATTACCTCCATTTTATGATAAAAATCTTTTCTTGCTTGTGTGTGCTAAGCTGTTTCAGTCCTGTCTGACTCTTTGTGACCCTATGAACTGTAGCCCACGAGGCTCCTCTGTTCATGGGATTCTCCAGGCAAGAATACCGGAGTGGGCTGCCATGCCCTCCTCCAGGGGATCTTCCTGACCCAGGGATGGTACCCGTGTCTCTTTCGTCTCCTGCATTGGTATGCAGGTTCTTTCCCACTAGTGCCACCTGAGAGGTCCAATCAAGTGTCTCTTCTTTATTGATGTAATCAGCCTTCTTCTGAGTACTCTATTTTCAGCTGTCTGTTACTTTGCTTTAACTATGCTCCTTGACCAGATCTTACCCATTTCCCATGTTATTGTTCACTAGTATTTTAGCATTGTTTTCTTTCTCCCAGAGGTCATTATTACTAATGGCTTTCATAATCAAACAACATTAATTTATTTAACGATTTGTTTTTTGTATACCACTCTTCCAAGTTGAATTTTCTGTTTTTAGAGATTATATTTAGTCATCTAAAAAGGTCATTATTTTCACCACACTCTTACAGGTTTTGTGATTCTAAGTTGATAGTTATTCATCTTCAACTCTTGCATACCTTATTAGCTTACAGAACCTGAGCTGTGTCAGCATCCTTAGCAGGAAGCTTTGAATCTGCCCCAGCCACAGGCCCTAGAGGTTTCATTAAATCAAGAGCTTTTGTTTTAATTTTTTTTTTTTTTTGGCTTGGAGTCACTGCAACATATAAGCAGTCTGAATTCAGAATTCACACCTACTTATGGTACCAGCCAAGCTGACTCCTTTTCCACCCTGGACTTTGAGAGGCAGGCAGGTTTCTTTGCCAAGGAGAGGAGCCCTGACCTTGGGAAGCAGTGAGAGGCACCCCTTGCTGTTCCCCATTTTCCCGTGTGAGACTGTCCACTTCCATTTCCAAGCACCATAGATTTAGAGGTGATCCTCTAATTTTTGCTCCTTGAGATTGCCTTTCTTGATGGGGTTGGGGTGGGTGGTTAAATTTAGGTATATATCTAACAAATTTTAATTATCTTTTAGCTTTTCCATGTACTTGAAATGAGACAGGGAATTTCCCCTGCAGCCCAATCTGCTTAGACCACAAGTCCTCCAGCATCCTCCGTATTAATCTATAACTCTTCTGGAAACTGTCTCTTAAGGGGATCAATTTAAACAGCTGAAAAATGGAAGAAACTCATCATATAACCCCCTCAATTGGACCTTCCCATTCACTGAGGAATATGGGTATATAAAGTCAGCTAAGTCTATGCCCAGTGTCCCTACATGAGACTGGACCCTTGGGCTACCTGCCCACTGTAGAGAGGGTCTCTAGGACATAACTGTGGAACACAAGAAGATATAACCAACGTTACCCATGTTCTCCAGGCACTCCCAACCAGAGTGTATGCAAGCCTGTGCAATACTGTGCATGACCTCTTGGCTCCTTTGCTTCAGTGACTCTCTATATGCGAGATAAAGTCTAGACTCCTGTGGACAGCATTCAAAGACTCCAACTTACTCATTTAGGCCATAGAGAGAGACCTGCTTATAGGACTATGGACGGAGTGTGTGTATCCCCCTACCTTCAATTCATACATTAAAACTCCAGTCCTTGATGTGATGGCATCTGGAGGTGGGGCCACTGGGAGAGCTAGGTCACCAGGGGTGGAGCCTTCATCCTAGTTTTGGTACCCTTAGAAGAAGAGACAGGAGACGGCTTGTTTCCTTTCTCTCTACTATTCACCATGTGAAGACACAGCAGGAAGGTGGCCTTGTGCAAACTAGGATCCTACCATGCTGGCACCCTTAACTCAAATTTTCCAGCCTCCAGCACTAACAGAAATAATGGCTTTAAAAAAATCCAGGCTATGGTGCTCTATTAGAGGTGCTGCTGCTGCTAAGTCGCTTCAGTCATGTCCGACTCTGTGCGACCCCATAGATGGCAGCCCAACAGGCTCCTCTGTCCCTGGGTTTCTCCAGGCAAGAATACTGGAGAGAGTTGCCATTTCCTTCTCCAGTGCATGAAAGTGAAGAGTGAAAGTGAAGTCACTCAGTCATGTCTGACTCTCAGTGACCCCATGGACTATAGCCTACCAGGCTCCTCCGTCCATAGGATTCTCCAGGAAAGAGTACTGGAGTGGGGTGCCATTGCCTTCTCCGTCTATTAGAGCAGTCTGGGCTAACTAAGATAGAAAACCTCCTGAAAGCAACATCCTCTCCTCCTATGGGTCTCTCCATGTATTATTCTCCCTGCCCAGCTGACTGCTGTCATTATCTTCTTGGGAAACTTGCACTCATCTTCCAAGACTGATCTCAGAGGTCATCACATCAGTCCATTAACTTTTTGGTCCCCTGACCAGAGAGTGATTAGCATTCTCTCCTTTCTAGGGCATCTTTTACACCTACTATGTGTGTGTGTTAGTAGCTCAGTTTTGTCTTACTCTTTGGGACCCTATGGGCTATAGCCTGCCAGGATCCTCTGTCCATAGGATTCTCCAGACAAGAATATTGGAGTGGGTTGCTATGTCCTTCTCCATTTACATCTACTATAATGTTTTTTTTTAATTTTATTAATACTTTCCTTGCTTTTCTATGGGAAGTGTAAGAAAATGAAGAAAGAGGATACATACAACTCGGTTTTATTTCACAGATACTTGTCATGCTCTCTGGTTCAAGACCAATGTTCAATAAAGGCAAATGCAGTGAGTAAGTGTGTCTCTATGAATGAAGACTTGTATTTCTTTTCTGATCTACACCAGGGGTGCAGGCTCTTATACACAGGTCCCTGACCCCTGTTCCCATCTCAGGGCTGGAACCAAACCCTGCACCTTGGTTCAATCAGCTAATGACCCTAATACTTGACCCTTTCTGGGAATGTGGTCCATGGAAGAATTCATTGTCCATGGGTACCAAGCTTGAGCTGGGGCTGCATCTACTCATAAAGTCTATGTTTATCTCTATATGTTAAGTAATCAATTGAGTAGGAGTAGCTCAAGGTGGTCTTCTCCAGTGGCTCAACAGTAAAGACTCTGTATGCAATGCAGGAGATGCAGAAGACATGGGTTGAATCCCCGGGTTGGGAAGATCCCTTGGAGGAGGAATGGCAACCCACTCCAGTATTCTTGCTGGGAAAATCTCGTGGACAGAGGAGCCTGGTGGGCTACAATCCATAGGATTGCAGAAAATTGCACACAACTGAGCACTGAGCTATTAAAGGATAAATATACACCCCATGTACATAATTATAACTTCTCTTTGCCCTTACAAGTGAAGTCAATAGTAATTTGAACTATAAGTTATTAAATATTACAGATGTAATGATGAAAGTCTCTACAGGGTACAAAGGGAGCAGGATGAAGTGAAGTAAAGAAGTTCATGGAAGAATGGCACTAGTTCATGCCTTCTCAGTGGAGGTGAGACAGCCCCCGAGGGGTCAAACTTGGTTCTTGGTTGGGGTATATGGGGATAGAGCAATTCAGCCACGATGGCGGTGTCAGACTATTTTGCTCCATATCCTTACCTATGTAAGCACCACCCGAAAAGCCCTTGCTGCACATTGCAGTGGCATCAACATTAGAGAATAATGCACTCAGCCTTGCTGCCATAAATAAGGTCTGCGGTTCCTACATTCCTTGGATCTTCTTCCAGAGTCTTCCCATATGCTTTCTAGCTTGTGCCTTGCCTATCCTGGGTTTGGTGAACAGCGAGACCGGGGCAAAGCAGAAAAATCTTAGATGTTATGGCTTGTATACCCCGCCAGGGGCTGCATTACATAAACAGATATACAGCACATCTGAACCATTAAAATTTACAAGGTGACAATTAAGAAAATTTTAAAAATGTCTTTAAAGTCTCCTTGGGAGGGCAATAATGTTAATTTAAATGGTTGAAAAATACTATGTTAGATCAATCTTTTAAAAGAAAAAGTATTCTCCCCTTCAGTGTGGGAGTAGGAGGCAGAAGGACCAGCATAGATGCTGTCTCAAGGAGTGAGGGGCAATGGCATTGTCGGCGCCAGGAGGGGGAAGGGACTCTCCAACCAGATGCATGCCATTGGAGGACCAGCAGCGAAAATACTGCAGCAGGCAGTGAACTTGAAGAGTTCTTTGCCAGAGGCCTGATTCCACGCTGGCATCTCGCAGGAGAGCTTGGAAGCCTCTACTGGACCCAAGGCCAAGGCATGTGCCAACAGCAGGAACTGGCACTGCCAACCCATCCGGCTGCGAATGTTCCCCTTGGCTTTGACCCCTCTGACATTGGTATTGGCAGGTCTAGACTGGGTTAGTTTGGGGCTCCTCCAGCAAAAGGATGAGCTTTCTCTTCTGACTAGTTCACACTCTCCTTTGCTCTGGGCCAACATGTCTCCCTCCTACATTTTCTGCTGGGACTCCCAGCAACTCATATGATGAGGGTGACCCTGGTCCTGGTGTGCACAGGATACAGGACCAGGGCAGTCTCAGGCAAACCAAATTGGTTAGTCACCCTACTTAGGGTCAAGATTACTGGTGCCGAGAGGACCTAGGCCTTTTTGAACTTCAACAGGTAAAGCCAATTGGTAGACAAGCATCTCCCACCTCATGTCCTATACCCAACTATTGAAGCACCTGTTACTGCTTAGGGAAGCAGTCTCAGCCTTGATTCCAAATTAAAATCACCTGGAAGACTTTTAAAACTCCTGCTGCACAAGCCACACCCTAGAACAATTAAATCAGAATCTTTTGGATTAAAACCAGGCATCCATATATTTTTTAAGTGTCCCATATGATTCCAGTATACAGCCAAGGTGAAAACCATGGGCTTAGAGCAATAGCAGTGATTAACCAAAATATTGCATAATGGAACCATCACCTTGGGTTTACTCTAATTTGGAGAGACTGTAGGGTTTTAACCTTGATGCTTTAACACTTATGCCTCCATGTGAAGTTCATGAATACTTGGGTCTGTCAATATTTTGGAAATGAGAGCCATTAAATCAGGAGCTTAAATGAAACTAAGATTTAGATGTAGAAATACTTTCTTTCCAGTATCCATATGCCTCTGGTTTTTGTCTGCACAGATTCCTTTTTGGCAGGTCAGAACTGATGTACAAGGCTGTCTTGATCTGCAGGAGTTTCATCACGTGAAGAGGAGCTCAGATTTAAAGTCAACCAGTAACACTTGAAACTAATGGTTCACTGCCGTTAGCAGCTGGTAGACCTCTCTGAAGTTGGTATGAGTGATCTGAAGTCATTCCCATTAATAACCTTCCCCGTGGTGTGCCTCAAGTTATCCCTGGGGAGGCTGTCACCATTTGGAAGGATTACCCAAACATCATAATGGTTACCATGCATGGAGCTGCTTGCTAACACATGAAAGAAATAAAAAAGAAAGAAAGAAGTTAGTTTGAAGCTGAAGGGCAGATTCACACAAAAATGCTAGCTTTCAGAGCGTCTGTGACAGATATTAAGTAGGAATTGGACTGGGGCCCACTGAGTACTTCTGGAACCTTCCATGGAGTCACCTCTATAAGTATTTTGGTTTTTATTATCTAATGATAACCTAAAGCAAATAGAAAATAACTGACTTCAGCCCCCTATAACCACAAATACAATGAGTCTGCTTCAAAGCAAATTTAAAAATGCTTCTCCTGAGGATACGCTTTCACCAATGGGTCTCAAGTGGGAAAACAACAGTTATTCTGTCTCCTTCTGTGAAGAGGAAACGCATGACTCTTTTGTAATGAGAATGATACTCTGAAGCACTCAACCGGTGAATTTTCTCCTGGGACATCCCCAGTTCCTGGTTGTCTTGGTTTTCTGTGAACAGCCAGTCTGAAGCGTGTGTGTGTGTGTGTGTGTGTGTGTGTGTGTGTGTGTGTGTGTGTGACTGCATGCTCAGTCATATTTGACTCTTTGTGACCCATGGACTGTAGCTGGCCAAACTCCTCTACCATTGAATTCTCCAGGCTAGAAAACTGGAGTAGGTTGCTATTTCCTCCTCCAGGGGATCTTTCTAGATCAGGGATCTAATCGCATCTCCTGCGCATTGGCAGGCAGATTCTTTACCAACTGTTCCACTCGGGAAGCCCAATCTGGAGTATTTGGATAATACGCCTTTGAAGGAAAGCCCTTGAGGTCTCCTGCCATAAGAAGCATGGCATTTCAGAGCATTGCTGAATATACTAGAAAAAGTCCATAGAAAACCTGGCCCTGCTGATCACCGAATGTGTGAAAAGGAAGGAGACGGAGGAGAGGAGAACCAGCAGGTCCTGTGTCCTCTCAAGCCTTCTGTCCAGAATCATGGGAGGAGCAGGCCTAGCGTCTGCCGGAGTCAGTCCTAGTACTTACTTTAAGAGCCACGTGGTCACCGCCGAGGGCCTAATTAGCCCAGCAAATTGCGGATGACAGAGCAGGAGAGCTCCAAGTGACTATTAAAAGTTTTGGCCTATGTACTTTTTGGCTTGCAGAAGTGGTTATTTCTTATTAATAGAAGCCACATTGCTGATTATAAAGGCTCATCAGAGCTATATCCTGTATGAGTCTCTATAGCCATTAGGGTGTATTAAATCCAGAATGTGTAAGGCAGGGCCAACATCATGAAATATAATGCAAGACAGTCCTGGCCCCTGTTCCATATGGATGTTCACAGAAGGACACCCTGACCAGGCAGACGAAGGACAACACACTGGAGACCAGCAGACCCAGAAGACAGCACCGGTCCCAGGCACAGAGAGCTGGACCTTCTTGCCGTCACTCCTGTGCGGTTGAGGGCACCCAGCCTTCCATGGATCCTGGGGTCAACTTGGGCAGAACAGCAGGAGGGAGAGGGAATTTGAAAGCTGAGTAATTATCTGAAGGGAAATTGGGTGAATGGGAGCGTTTAAACCCGAAGAGGTTAAGAAATATTCATTATCAAGTTAGTACTTTGACCACCATGACTGCTCCCTGCCCCAAGCCCACCCCAACTGCGATTCAGCAGGGAATAAGAGAAGTTCAGATCAGTTACGAGAAATGCACCTTTAACAGAAGCAGCAGAGAATGACCCCTCCCTCTCTCACTACGGGACTTCGGGCAAGTCATCCCTGTGTGTATTCACAAATGTCCTGTTCTGGGTGTGGTGCTGGACACTAAGAATGCAGTGAAGAAACAGCGTCTGCAGATAGGTCCACCAGTGACTCTGCTTCCCTCATTCTCCTCCTTTTCTTCCTAAATCTGGGGCCTGTAGTCAATGTTATTTATTATAATATTACATTTTTTACCCTTTCTCTGCCTTAAGGAAGGTTTAAAAACACACACACACACACAACTTCAAAAGAGATAGAGCAAAACTTACCTCACTGCCATTGTCAAGAATTAAATGAAAGGATGGCCACACACATACATGAGATTACGGATGGCTCCAGTGAGCTTACATTTTCATCCAGAAAACAAAAATCAGTGAACTGGTTTTGAAAATAAACTCCCCCCAGATATATGGCTCACATATGAGCATTTCCACTCCTGCGAGGGCACCCTTCCTGTCCCGAATCTGGGATGGGGAGAGTCTCCTTTCTTCTTCCTACCCTGCCGGCCATGCTGGCCACACCATGGGCTCCTATACCTTTCCTTTTGTCTTCCCTTGAAGCTCACTCATCTTTCCCTGGACAGTACTTGGTCCTCGGTCCTTGGATACTTTCTCCCAAATGGCTTAAAACCAAAACTATATGCAACTTACATAATTTATTGTAAGATGGAATAGCTAGAAAGATTGAGCAGAGAGAACACTTAAGTATTTTACGAGAAGCCTGTTTCCATTCACCCTCCTCCAACATGAGCATCACATTTCCACACTGAAATTTACCCTTGTGTGTGTAGTGGGGGGGGGGGCTCAGTCACAGATGACTCTTTGTGACCCCAAGGACTGTAGCCAGAACACTAGACCCGGGGATCAAACCTGGGTCTCCTACATTGCAGGCAGATTCTTTCCCATCTGAGTCACCAGGGAAGTCCACAGACAACTCTGCACACATACGAAAGAATGAAGATATATTTTAAGGATATACATCTTCCAAGGACAAACAACAATCCTGAGAGAAAAATACATTTCTAGTTAGGGTGCAGAGAATGCAAAGGACTTTTACTACCATGGTGGCAACAATGATCAGTTTTCCAAAGCACAAAGTGAGGTTTAAAAGCAGTCTTGATGATTCCAGAGGACAAGCCTTTTTTAGGCAAAAGAGACATGTGGCGGCTTCCACCTGCCAGCAATAGTCTGATACTCCCCCGCCAAAAAACTAAAAACAATCCAAATGCCCACTAGAGGAGAATATGTAAATACAGTGTAACATGATTATACAATGGAATATTATTCAGCATCAAAAATGAAGTCCTAATGCATGTGAAAATATGGATGAATCCCAGATCCATTATGCTGATGGAGAGAAGCCAGATACAAGAGCGCCCTGTGTATCATCCCATTTTTATGAAAGGCAGAAACAGAAAACACTCCACTATATTGATAGAAATCAGAAGAGAGTTTGCCTGCATTGCATGAGGATGAACTAGAAGGAAACCTGAGGAAATTTCTGGGTTGACAGAATTTTTAATACTTTGCTTGAGGTATCAGTAACATGTGTTTAATTGATCAAAATGTATCAGATTGTGCTTAAGGTCTATGCATGCCATGCTCTGCTGATTTTGACTCAGTTAAAACAAATACAAAAAAAGATATCAAACTGCATGCTTAGAATTTGTACATTTCATTGTAAGTAAATTGTACCCCAATTTCAAAAATATTTGAGAAGGTAATGGCAATCCCCTCCAGTATTCTTGCCTGGGAAATCATATGGACAGAGGAGCCTGGTAAACTATAGTCCATGGGGTTGCAAAGAGTTGGATACGACTGAGCGACTTTCTCTCTTTAAAATATATATTTGAAAACCCATAACCTTTCCCTAGATTTATAATATCCTCTGTATTAATTAAAGGAACATATTTATCATGATAACTTAGGTAGTGTTGTGAAAGACCTGTTGTAAATACATATCAGATGTAACAAAACACACATACAAACACACACATGCACTCACACACACAGCCTTTCTGGTCTGACACCCATCATGTTATTTCTGACCCCAGGCCCCCTCGAGTGGACCAGTGTGGACTGGTTAACTGTGCCAGTTCCAGAACCACAGATACAGGAAAGACTGAGATGAAGCCTGGTAACTTACTTCAGGCACCTCCCTAGGTATCCATGATGACAACCAAGATTTAGAGGGTAGAAGATTATCACTATGCTTAAAATTCAGCTAAGAGCAAATGTCCCACATCCCAGCTTCCTGATTAAACAGACAAAGTCATTGCAATCTCAGATAAACCACTGGTCCAGGAGTTCCCACTTTCTCCAACACATACAATAAGACTACTGCTGCTGCTGCTAAGTCGCTTCAGTCGCATCCAACTCTGTGCCACCCCACAGACGCCAGCCCACCAGGCTCCTCCGTCCCTGGGATTCTCCAGGCAAGAACACTGGGTTGGGTTGCCACTTCCTTCTCCAATGCATGAAAGCGAAAAGTGAAAGGGAAGTCACTCAGTTGTGTCTAACTCTCAGTGACCCCATGGACTGCAGCCCAAATCCATGGGATTTGCCAGGCAAGAGTACTGGAGTGGGTTGCCATTGCCTTCTCCCAATAAAACTGGGTATAGTATAAAAGCTGGATATTTCCTTATCAGTAGAACTAGATGTTCTGATTCTTCTCTGCTCTGAGTTTTCTGGAAGGGTGACTTAAGAACACTGAACTAAAAGGGCTAGAAAAAATAGTTTAGTGGCCTTGAGTGTTTATCCAAACAATCAGGCTAGACTTGCTACGTTTGACATACACATTATTTCCTGTGAAAAGTGGCCCATACATGTAATAAATCTTCTCTTAATCCCGTGACAAGGGGTTGAGTATGAACTTTGGTTTTCAGTCTCTCAAACAAAGAGGAAAAAGTTCATGGAATTCCACACGGTCTGAAGGGAAAAGAATAGCAGTCAGGGAGGAGGTGAGGAGACATTTACTGGGAATGTTTTTCTCACGTGTCTGAGAGAGTTTCCAGAAGTAAGCCTTTCTCCAATGCTCTGAGCATCCAAATGCACAAATACAAGCTGGGAATGCCCCAGCCTCCAGGTTCAGCTTGAGGCTGATGCTGATACATGGGGAAGGCACAGCTAAGAGACACACAGGGATGGGCCAGTCAGATTAAGCCTCCCTAGAACCTACTCTTCTCTTTCTCCTGACGTGTGAGCCAGTGAAGTCCCTTCTTATTTATGCAATTCTGAGTTGGGCTTTTGCTTACCAGGGGCCAAAGAACCCTACCTGAAATCCTGCTGAATATATTTGTGGAAATCATGTATGGTATTTTCCTGAAAATTCATTTACCTTTTGGGAAAGGTTGATCATAACTGTCACATACAGCTCTAAGGATGTTCTCTTATATACTGTCTACAGAGCATTTATTTTTAAAAAATCTAGCCATGTGCACAATGTCAACCCCAAACTCCAATCTATCCCTCCCTCCCCACCCCTCACTCCATAACTGCAGTATCTTTAAACGAACATATTTAAACAACAACAACCTTATATTCAGAGGAAGCGCAAGAAAGATTGCAAGGATTACTTCCAAATCATGTTGTATAAGAACTTTGTTAATGAGTTTGCCAGAATTACCTAAAACTATATTGATGAATCTAATCTTTAATTGGCTCAGAGGTAAAGAATCCACCTGTGATACAGGAGACACAGGAGATGTGGGTTCGATCCCTGAATCGGGAAGATCCCCTGGAGGAGAGCAGGGCAGCCCATTCCAGTATTCTTGCCTGGAGAATCCCCACGGACAGAGGAGCCTGGCGGGCTACAGTCTATAGGGTTGCAAAGAGTCAGACAGGACTGAAGTGACTTAGCACACAGCACAGTGTTTAACTATGATCCTTGGAAAATCCTTGCAGGTTATAGCAACTGGTCACTCACTGACTAGAATCATATGGCCTCTCTGAGTAAGAGTCATTCTTACAAATCCTGCAAGCATGAAGATGGCAGCAGGGATGAGGAAAACCCATCACCTTGGTGCATATGGAAGCCATCCCAGGCGCCCCAAGTGCAGCGTCTGTTTTTCACAGCATGAGTTCACTTCCCTTAATCATACCTTATGCTCTCCAAAAATAATGTGGAGGAAGCGTGCATTATGTATGTAAAGATATACCATCTGTTTTCCTTCTTTGCCTAGAGAGGAATTCCATATTAAAATGAAAGCCTCCGGTCATCATAGGAAGCAAAAAGCAAAGATAAATGTCTTCCCTTTTTTTTTTCCTCCCAAAGCACATGTACAAAACATTTCCCATGGCCAGCCAGTGGAACAGGTGGATACACTTAACTTTCATACACAGGCAATTAACTGAATGCAAACCTGCAGTCTGAGATTCCTTAACATAAGGTCGTAGGTCTGCAGCAACTGTAGGAACAAAAGCCAGGATATCGAAATCTCAGCCGACAGACTGTGGTGTCCTTCAGGGCTAAAATTTGTGTGTCTCCCAAGCTCAGCCAGGCATGGAGCAGGTAGAGTAAATATTTGCCAAATCATACAAATAACCATCATCAATGCAGTGATCTCAATCACTGCCCATTAAAGTCACCCAAGTCTCTGCTAAAACATATAGATGGCTAAGATTTCCCCCAGGTTATTAAAATCAGAATGCGAAACTCACCAGGTAGCCTGACAAGACAGTCATCTGTATAGTCCACGGGGTCATACAGAGTGGGACATGACTGAGGACAAGCACATATTTAGCTTATACTGAAGCAAAACATTTAAAAACAATAATTTTTGTAGTCTATCCTCTTCCTCTTCTAGTCTGTTGCATCCATATCAATAGTCTTGGTTTAGTAATAGAATGAAATCTCCTTTTTAAAAATTTAATGTATATTGGTGATAGAAGTATGAGAAATAATTCTGAAGTTGAGGAATTAAAAAAACAAAACTGCCCTAAATTAACTTTAGCACAACTCAGGAATGCTATGAAAAACCAACAAATACTCAAACCCCTGAGATTAAACCTCAAATAGAGAGTATGTAACAAAAATAATTTGTTTTTAAAGGATTTCCAGACCAGGAATACTAATTCTCAGAGATTTTGTAGGCCTTCAAATTATTGAGTTTCACCAATCCTGAAAATGATTCATTTTACTAAAACCTCATTTTACTAAAACTTTTAGTAAATCAGAGAACAAATTCTGATTTATTATATTAAACATGTCTCTCAACTAGAATATCTTATTTTTCTCTCTGAAAATAAAACTTGACTCCTGGTAGTCAGTGCTTTGCTCTAAGACACACGTACTGAATTAGAACTTGCATTTTAACAAGACCTGGGGCTATACATGTGCACACGAAGGTCTGGGAGGCACTGGTCCAGGCTAAGTGGATCCAGACTGAAGGTCATCTCAGGACCTTGGCAGTAGCAATTCTGTGCGAAGAAGAAACTGTGACCATATGAGTTGCTTGTTGTTGTTGTTATTCACTCACTAAGTCAGGTCTGACTCTTTGCAGCCCCATGGACTGCAGCACACTGGGCTTTCCTGTCCTTCACTGTCTCCAAGAGTTTTGTTCAAAGCCATGTCCATGGAGTCAGTGATGCCATCCACCCATCTCACCCTGTCACTCCCTTCTCCTGCCCTCAGTCTTTCCCAGCATCAGGGTCTTTTCCAATGAGTTGGCTCCTCACATCAGGTGGCCAAAGTACTGGAGCTTCAGCTTCAGCATCAGCCCTTCCAATGAATATTCAGGGTTGATTTGCTTTAGGATTGACTGGTTTGATTGCCTTGCTGTCCAAGGGGCTCTCAAGAGTCTTCTCCTGCTCCATAATTCAGAAGCATTAATTCCTTGACTTGGAACTCAGCAAAAGCTGCTTTCTTAAAGTTCGGCCTTTAAAATAAGAACATACTGGCCTTTACTTCACCTGTGTTAAGGTCAGTATTCAGGTGGAGGTTCACAGTGTCAGAGATATTTCATGTCTTTAGAGAAACAGACATCTTTTTCCTATCATGCCCTTGGCGGGGCAGTGACTGTCCCGCATTATGTTGTGTGAGGCTCTAGCATGGACAGCTGGAACTGAGACCACAGGCTCACACACCCATCTGAACAGCAGGTGAGAGCCCTTCCTGCTCTGAAAGGAATAAAGAGGAACGCACTCTATCAGCTCTTGGGGGGAACACCAGTGATAGTGGAAAATGATGTGCTTAGGCTGGAAACATTTTCTCTTTCCAAACTATAGGCTCAACTCTTTTAAAGAAACTTCTCTAGCATAAAGAGTCCTGTTAGGACACATGAATTGTCAAAGTTAACAAGCTAACCAACAGATCTATTTTTCCCTTTTCACCATTCAAGGGGCTTCCCTGGGGGCTCAGAGGGTAAAGAATCTGCCTGCAATGTAGGAGACCCGGGCTCAATCCCTGGGTCTGGAAAATCCCCTGGAGAAGGAAATGGCCCGCTCCAGTATTCTTGCCTGAAGAATCCCATGGACAGAGGTGCCTGGCAGGCTAAGGTCTATGGAGTTGGGAAGAGGTGGACATGACTTAGAGACTAAAAACAACAACAGTGAAGCAGAGGCCAACAGGAAGCATTACATAACACAATGAATTGAGAAATATAGTAAGAAATCACTGGTAAGACAGACTGGAGGGAATTTGTGAAGAAAATGTCCCTTACAGTAAAACAATCTCGCATCAAACTATATATTATGATGAATAGTTTTATATTCTGACAGCACATTCCAAAGTCACCTTTTTCATTCATGCTCTAAAAATTCATACTTGGGGATTTCAATTTGCCTAAGAAAATAGAGAACCATTATTTAGGTTAAGCAGGTCCATTCTGTAGCAAGGGACAGCTTTGGGGGTCATCTTCCCACAAGACAAGGAGCTGAAAAACCCCATCAGTGGTTTTTATCTCACCTCAAGCCCGTTCTTTGTCACAAAACTTGCTGCTCTTGGGGCTACTTGATAAAACAATATGAAATGCAGCTAGTACCACACTAGCCAGGACCTAGCACGTCCACAGTGTTGAGCAATTTATTTTCTAAAATCAAATCTAATTGAGTTTAGTCCAGATCTAGCAGTCCTGGGCTGTCCTTTTTACTCATTGACTGAGTGCCTTTGGGCAAGTCTTGTAATAAATCTCTAAGTCTCACTGTCTCATTGTAAAAAAGCGATTATAATCACTTGTTCATAAGGATGATGAAAGCATATTTGGTGGAATATGCAAAGGAGCCAGTCCCAGTCTCTGGCCTTAGAGGGTGTGTGTGTGCTCAACTGCTGAGACCTGTCTGGCTCATTTCCTTCTCCTTGGGATCTTCCCAACCCAAGGATCGACCCTTACCTCCTATGTCTCCTGCATTGCAAGCTAATACTTTACCCCTGAGTCACCTGGGAAGCCCCAATATTTATTTTAATTTATTTATTTGGCTGTGCTGGGTCTTAGCTGTGGCCTGTGGAATCTAGTTCCCTAGCCAGGAATAGAACCCAGCCCCCCTCCATTGGGAGTGCTGACTCTTAGCCATTGGACCACCAGGAACCAAAGCAGACAATAACACTGACTGGTTTATTCATGATCCTTGCTTCCAAGGTCAAGCAAAGCTGTGAGTTGGAGTACCTATCTGAGCCACTATACTACATCACAACCAGATGATCTTTACGGATTCTGCCAAAGTAAAACCTTCCTTTAAATCACTTTCTGTTTTTGGTCTGAACATTGTTGATGAGTACTTTTTGTAAATCCATTATACTTGACCTCACTCAGACAAAGAACATGTGATGAAACAATGAATCTATGCAGACACTTCCCCATTCTGTCAGGAAGATCTGACTTTTGGCCTCTATTTTTCATCTATAAAGTGGGAAGTTCAATCAAGTAGGTGACCAATCACCTCTTCAGGTTTAATTCTTTGAACAACATTTTATGGTAGTGAGATATATATAATGACTCTGTTGTCAAAAATATGTTTTCATTTTGCTTTATGGTTTTCATCTTACTTATGGCTCGGAAAACCCTGAATGACAGTATTTGCAGTCTCTGCTTGTTTTAGATACTGAAACTAAGACTCAGACAGGATCAATGGCTTGCCTAAGGTCACACAGGAAACGGGGAACAGAGTAAGAATGTGGATACAGATAATCTGACCAAAATTCTCTTCGCTACTGGGTGTCCCTGGAACTCAACATTCTGGGACCATTTGTTCAAGAATTTTTAATAATTTTAAGAAGCTGCTGTGGAGTAAGTTTTAAAGTCTGGTTTTTCGTTTTATAATTTTTACATATCCCTTCCTGTCAAGGTGACACTAACATTTTCTCTGCTATCAATATGCTTACCTCTGACAGGCACCTCTCTCTAATCTTTTTATATGGCTGTGGATTTAAATATAGAAGTTGTCAGAGACGTTTGAAGAACGATGGATTTGGGAGGCAGTTCCCTGAGCTTATCCTGGAGTAAAGTGCACAGACTCAGACTTCTCCATACCTTCCTTGAGAAGGCTCAGACATTCATTTTCAGTCCTTGATGTTCAGAATAAATTAGATTCGTGGATGGGGAATTCCTGGTGGATGAGGTTTTTTTGGAGAATGATTGGGCCTCTAGTTATTTGCTTTATTTTGTTACTGCTCTTACTTCTTTGGACACACTAGACTGTAAGCTCATCACAACTTATCTGTCAGTCACATCTTTCCCTCTCCTGCCAGGCACAGAGACAGCATATGCTTATTTATTCACTCATTCACTCAACGTACATATTTTAAGATTCTGCTACATGCCAGACGCTATGAAAGATATTGAAGATGCGTGGACTAAAAGGAGACTCAGATACTGACTTCAAACTAGTTGCAATTGGCTCAGATGGTAAAGAATCTGCTGTAACGCAGGAGAACCAGGTTTGAGCCCTGGTTTGGAGATCCCCCAGAGAAGGGAAGGACTACCCACTCCAGTATTCTTGCCTAGAGAATTCTGTGGACAGAGGGGCCTGGTGGGCTGCAGCCCATGGGATAGAAAGGAGGCAGACATGACTGAGTGACTAGTCTTTCACTTTTTGGAAAGAAAAATAGGCACAAAAAAAGAAATGGACTCTCTGCATACAGATGCTGAAGCTGAAGCTCCAATAGTTTGGTCACCTGATGGAAAGAGCTGACTCAGTGGAAAAGACCCAGATGCTGGGAGAGAGTGAAGGCGAAAGGGGAAGGCAGTGGCAGAGGTTGAAATGGTTAGGTAGCACTGTCGACTCAATGGACAGGAGTTTGAGCAAACTCCGGGAGTCAGTGAAGGAGGAGACTGGCATGCTGCAGTCCATGAGGTCACAAAGAGTCGGACGTGACCTAGTGACTAAATGACAACAAAAGAGTTAAAATATGTCTTGCAAACACTGGGAAGCTGTTAACATCTCATCAAGAGAGTCTTGCATCTTGCACTGAAATAAGTGTTTTTCAGGAACACAGTGCAAAGAAAAATGTTTCGGGCAGAGCAGGCATCATGCACACAAATGGGAGACCTCCGGGAATGAGGCTGTATGATCTGGAACCACAATTAATTTGATATCACTAGAGTGTAAACCAGCAGTGTGCTGGCAAGCAATCTCCCTGAAATCAAAAGCCTTGATTTGCAGTGTTTGCTGCTATCCAAGAGGCAAATCCTCTCACCATGGCCAATTTCAAGCTTTCTACGGTTTGACAACCAACCGCCTTGAAAATTTCCTGCATATTTAACAACTGCCTCTTGAGTTGAGCTCCAGTGGTGTGCTCACCATTGAAAAAAAAAATCATTGTCTCCAAAGAGAATAAAACAAAGTGGTCTCATACTTGCTATCCTATATTCTCTAGGAAGCCCAGTGACATACTCTGGTTATAACTCCCTCAGGACCTTAGTCTTTGACACTATGCCTGCCCACAAAGATACACGAGGAATTCCACCCTCTTCTTTTACCCCCCAAAGCAACAGACTAACAGCATTTATAAACATAGGGATTTATATTGAAGATTTGAAGTTCACCTTGCAGGAAAGCAAATAACCTGGAAGTAGATACAGTAAGTTACCTGCATGTGAACGAGTTCCATTCTGACAGCATGTTCGTAAGTCCAAAAAAGTTAGTCTAGGTACCCAACTAACACAGTTAACTATATAATACTGTGCTGCAATAGGTGTGTAATACTTTTCACACAAATAATACGTTTAAAATAAAAGACAGAGAAAGCATCTTTGATCTTACAGTACAGTACCTTGAGAAATACAGCAGTACAGTACAACAGCTAGCATACAGGGGCTGGCATCTAGTGAACAGACCAGAAGAGTTACTGATGGAGGAGGGAGAGGGGGTGGGAGATGATACAGCTGAAGGGTTGTCAGCAACAGGAGACGGAGGGCATGCTGCAAGGCCACTCAGGATTCATGTGGATGGCACAGGTTCTGGTTTCTTGTTGAAGCAAGGTGCACGCTCCTATCTTTGAAAGTTTGCAACTTGAAGGTTCATGTGAGGGGGAACTTATTGCGTAATTGACCTTGTTCTTTACAAGCCCACTGGCCTCCCTGATGAGTGTGCTGGGCACATTTCTCTATGCCCCACTTCCCTGCCCCATACCTTGCCCATCTCTCAGCTCTAAGGGTAAATTTTACTGAATAAGAGGTATTTCTGTGGCTTCTCACCAGCTAGCACTACAGATGCATGAATTGTGAAAGTATTCTTCTCTTTCTCATGTCTTTCCCAGTCTCTGTATCTGGAAAGGTGATTTAAAAAAAAATGCAGTTCCTGGCCGATAAAAATTATATGATACCTCACTCATTAAGTCCATGATGTTTACAAGCAGTAAATTCTTTTATCCACTGTTACATCACTTGACTCTGCTAAAAGTAAGCACAGGGTAGTGAGTACCAAACAAGAGAGGGCATGGGTACGTAAAACCACTGTAGACTTGAGTAAATATTTGCTAGATGCACTACCCATTGTTGGACTCCTATTGAGGGTCTTATAAAATAAAAAGGCGACCATGAACTCGGGGCTTCCCAGGCGGCGCTAGTGGTGAAGAACCCTTCTGCCAATGCAGGGAATGTAAGAGATGCAGGTTCCATCCCTGGGTGGGGAAGATCTGCTGCGGAAGGCCGTGGCAACCCACTCTGGTATTCTTGCCTGGAGAATCCCATGGACAGAGGAGCCTGGGGGGCTACAGTCCACGGGGTCACAAAAAGTCTAACAGGGCTGAAGCAACTTAGCACACAGGGATAGCTGTAAACTTAGCTAGTGCCTGTCTCATTAACCACCAAAAAAGGGGTTTTATTTAATTTTGCTCTGGACATAGCCTGTAAGACATGAGAGAAAACAAAGGAGCATTTCCATTTTACTTATTATATGAAGAAATAGGACTCGATGGGCTGAAAAACAGGTTCTTTGGCAGAAAAACCTTTGTTTAAAAAGCTCAAAGCAGTGCCCAATGAGACACTTGAATGGCCAATCAACCGACGCTTTGGGGCTACGAAAATGAATTGGTTTCTCCATGGACTTTCCACACTTAGCAGACCCAAACAGCAAGATGAATTCCAAATAAAAACAAAGCGTGCTTGGGGAGGTCCCCGGGCTGGGTTGCTCGGCCTTGTGCCTTAGTTCCAGGTGACATTTATGGAGCTATCTGGGAAAAGGGGGAAGCTTAGCGATCTGGCCGATATACTCTGGCTCCTTCCCACTAGGGCTGTGTCTGGTGCTTGTACACACACGGGTGGCCTCGTGCACATACATTTCTTCCACAGGCACGCATGCTTCTTACCGAGCGCATTGAGAAAAAGGGTGCTGTGCTTGGCGGCTGGAGCCCTGACGCGGGGCCAGGACACAACGCAGTTCAGATGGCGTTTCCTCCGGCTGGAGGAGCAATCCTTTCTAAATTAAATGCCAGATGTGAAACAGGCTTTCTTCTTTATGCTCCTCGACTGTGAATAAACAGAAATTCCTGTGCAAGTGCAAGATAATCCGCGCATAATTCATCCTGGGGTTTCGTTTTCCAGATGTTCAGCCACTAGCGGTTTCCCATGTCTGCGGGGCTTGTTTCTCGGAGAGCACCATAGTCCATGCGGCCGGATCCGTCTCCGGATCTGACTGCAGGCATGCCAGCCTCGCTCGCAGCCTCTGCCTGGCCTCCTCGCCTTCTCCTCGGCTCCCCCAGTTGTGCTGCTGTCTGAGCGCCTTTGCCCTTTGGCTGCATGGACTTTCTAGACCACTTTTTTCTTTTTTGCTTTAAAAGGCAAACTGAATTTATCTTTGTAAAGGAACTGCTTTTTCTTTAACATGGGGGATTTGTTGTTTCCTTTCTCGCTCACCTGTGGAAGATCCCTTCCAATATTAAGAAGGGACTTCTGAAGTTTTTAAGCTTATTAATTATTTTTATCATATTAGAAAAATAAAAGCTACCTCACTGCCTTTCTCCGACTCGCATATTCTGAGCATCCTGAGTGTCAGGAACTGACTCATTGGAAAAGACCCTGATGCTGGGAAAGATTGAAGGCGGGAGGTGAATGGGGATGACAGAGGATGAGATGGCTGGATGGCATCACCGACTTGATGGACATGAGTCTGAGCAAACTGCAGGAGCTGGTTTGGACAGGGAGGCCTGGCATGATGCAGTCCATGGGGTCTCAACGAGTTGGGACACAACTGAGCAACTGAACAGAACTGAACTGAGTTGTCAGGCACAGCTCGGCACCTCACATGGTGGTTACTGAGTCTTTCAGGATGACCAGCATCAAATGCTCACTCCATGCTGTTCAGCATCCTGTCCACCCTTCTAGAGAATGAACTTGGGATCAGAGAGTTTGCTGAAGGCCGTGTGGATTTTATTCTGCTGCCTCGGTGCTGCCTAGCTGTGTGACCTCAGGATGCAAAGCTAACCTATCTGTGTTTCTTTGTTCTAACCTGTAACTTGAGAGTGTCAACGGTTGTTATGAGGATCAAAAGAACACCTATAAAGTGCCTAAAGCAATGCCCAGCAGCACTAAATATTTCATAAATGTTTTCTGTTGCTATTTTATCCTGTTTAGTCAGCACTGAAACTTGTCATCTGTATCCTCATTTTTTCAGCTATAAAAATCCCATATCTGAGGAGCCTGAGAAATGCATGTTATGTCTGAATTTAAGTCCTGTGGCCTTCACGCTAGTCTATACCATCCTTCTCTTTGACTTTACCTTCTGTAAATGAGACTTGGAAATTCTGTATTATTTCCATGTTGGCAAGGAAAGCAGCAGCAGAACAGGCGGCATTCAGAATATAATTTTCACAACTCTAACATCTGTCTCATTGGGATGGGCGACTAGTTATTCTTCTAGCATCTGGGCAATTTAAATAATAATATTTTGCTTGTATCAAACATCTTCATGTCTTTCCAAAGCAAGGTCGATCCCAGTGAAATTAAACTGTTTGCCTTGCCACAGTTTTTATTATTCCACCCGGATATCTCAAGTGTCTTTTCCAAGGGACTCTCACCTAGTACAGTCATGCAGTTCGTCCTTCTGGCAACAATTATAGATATCAGTTTTGGCATTACTCTCTCAATGACCATTTCTAATCTTTAACTTCTCTCCCACTGGTGACCTTCGCATTCCTGATTCTGTGCCATTTGTTTCAAATTTACTCTGACTTTCTAGCAACCAGTGCATGAAATGATTCTCTGTACAGAAAGTCTGCTGGAAACCCATGGGGCCATCTACCATCACCGCTCCCTACTTGAACTGGTTTCACTTTTAACTCATTTTCGTATGGATCAACATTGTCCAGACTATCTGCTGCTGTTGCTAAGATGCTTCAGTCGTGTCCGACTCTGTGCGACCCCATAGACGGCAGCCCAGCAGGCTCCACTGTCCCTGGGATTCTCCAGGCAAGAACACTGGAGTGGGTTGCCATTTCCTTCTCCAATGCATGAAAGTGAAAAGGGAAAGTGAAGTCACTCAGTCCTGCCTGACTCTTAGCGACCCCATGGACTGCAGCCCACCAGGCTCCTCCATCCATGGGATTTTCCAGGCAAGAGTACTGGAGTGGGGTGCCATTGCCTTCTCCCCCCAGACTATCTACTGCTATGCAAATAGAATGTATCAGAAATACTTAGCTTTATACAAAAAATTGTTCACAGGAGTCTGTGAATGAAAATTCACAACAATTTTATGATCTTTAGTTTATTTCCATTCTATTAATTAGAAAACAGGGGTCCAGGGACACTTGGCACACTGCCAGTCACCCACAGCTCTTCCAATTTGGCCTCCAATTTCAGGTTCTCCCTTCATGAGTGTACTATTCACTGAGGTGCTGGGTTTAACATGGGTTTCATCATTTAAAAATGTGACCGAATGTTTGATTTCATGAAAAAGGAAAGGGAGAATTTTAAAACCTGTAGAAAAGGGAAGAAAGGAGTGGCTGCTTTCTTTTATAGATAAATGATGAGGAAGACTGTCCCCGACTCAGAAAATAAAGAGGGGTGGAGCCTGCGTCTTGCACAGCTTGTAATACAGTGTTCTGCTTTCATTCACACACTACCCCATTAAAATCAAAGAAGGGGAATCTGTTGCATCACACAGGGAAGTCCCTTGACCTCCGGGAATGTAGGAAGGCAGAAGGAGCCTAGGATTTGGAGCCAGATGAACCTCCTCCATTACGTTCTTGCTGCAAGTCAGTGAACTCTGAGCTTCCCACTTACTTTATGTATAAAAGGTAAGTGTGTGCCTTCTAAGTCACTTCAGTTCAGTTCAGCTCAGTCGCTCAGTCATGTCTGACTCTTTGCAATCCCATGAATCGCAGCACACCAGACCTCCCTGTCCATCACCAACCCCCGGAGTTCACTCAGATTCATGTCCATCAAGTCCATGATGCCATCCAGCCATCTCATCCTCTGTCGTCCCTTTCTCCTCCTGCCCCCAATCCCTCCCAGCATCAGAGTCTTTTCCAATGAGTCAACTCTTCACATGAGGTGGCCAAAGTACTGGAGTTTCAGGTTTAACATCATTCCTTCCAAAGAAATCCCAGGGTTGATCTCCTTCAGAATGGACTGGTTGGATCTCCTTGCAGTCCAAGGAACTCTCAAGAGTCTTCTCCAACATCACAGTTCAAAAGCATCAGTTCTTTGGTGCTCAGCTTTCTTCACAGTCCAACTCTCACATCCATACATAACCACCGGAAAAACCATAGCCTTGACTAGATGGATATTTGTTGGCAAAGTAATGTCTCTGCTTTTCAATATGCTGTCTAGGTTGGTCATAACATTCCTTCCAAGGAGTAAGCATATTTAATTTCATGGCTGCAGTCACCATCTGCAGTGATTCTGGAGCCCAAAAAGATAAAGTCTGACACTGTTTTCAGTGTTTCCCCATCTATTTCCCAGGAAGTAATGGGGGTGTCCAACTCTTTGTGACCCTATGAACTATAGCCTGCCAGGTTCCTCTGTCCATGGAGATTCTCCAGGCAAGAATACTGAAATGGGTTGCCATGCCCTCCTCCAGTGGACCTTCCCAACCTAGGAATTGAACCCAAGTCTCTTACATCTCCTGCACTGGCAGGCAGGTTCTTTACCACTAGGGTCACCTGGGAAGCCCCAAAGATTTTATACATATATATATGTATATATATGTAATACATATGTATATGTAGTACACATGTATATGTAATACATATATATATGTAATCTTATTATAAATCACAGTATCATAAAAATGCATGTGTGTGAGTGTCCTGTGGGTACCAGTTATCTTGCTAATGACACTATCTAAAAGGTATTTTTCAATCTTCACCTGAAAGTTCTTGAACGTTATATAGGAAGGCACACAGATGATAAACAGAAGTTCCTCTATTTCTTGAAATCCAGACTCCTCCTTGAGAGGTCAGGACCAGAGCTACTGGCTGCAGTCCACCGTATATAATGCCTTTCACTTATGTGATGTGAGGGAGGGTCCCAGCTAAGAAGGCAAGAGAAGGATTCAGTTTGGAAGCACAGCACCTTGAAGACTTGAGTTGTCTACCTCAGCTCTCATTGCCTTCACCTTTGTCATAACCTCCTGGTGCTTACTGGAATGTGTCTCCAGGTACATTCTCTGTATCTCAAATACAGTCAATTCATTGCCTGAATATTAACATTGCCCTCGACACAAAATATCAAGGGGAAAAAACTAAGAAGGTGGATGGAGAAAGGAGAGACACGACAAACTACAGAGAGCTGCCTTCTTTCACAAAAAAGGGCCCCTGGAGGGAAATTTTAGGTAGAAATCTATAGTCTGGCATCAAAGTGAACATACATCATTTTGTAATTAGTTTGGAGAGTTGAGAAGAAACATTAAGTATTGATTCCAATAGCTTCGGGGGCTGAATTAATCGTTTTCTTATTTGAAAAGTCTCAAATAATGGCCCAGGAGTAGGGGCAAAACAGTGCTGGCTGTACGGAATTCCTGGCTCAAACAACCCTTTCATTGGATTTTGCAACTGATTTCTTGACTGCCAACCCATTTGATGATATTTCTTCATGAAAGATAAAACCACTTGGGGATTTTAGGCCATGCTGTGGCCACAGACTCAGCCAACGGCCAGCATTTTCAAAGTCATTTAAAATCTAGTGGCATTTGTTATTTATAGAAAATTAGCACCTGAAAATTAGTGATTATTGCAGTTAGAAGATTATGGAACACCCTTTCTTACTTTTTAGACTCTTTCTATAAACCTATACTGAGGGGATGATCTAGGAATCCGGTGTCTTGAGGTCTCCTGGACTTATTTTGCCCCCTGGTATGAAGCCCACCCTGCCCGGGGAGGTCCCTGCAGTTTCACTCATTCAGTTCTGCAGCTGATCCTCAGGCCCACTGACTTCAGCCAACTCAGCGAGCCTTTCCAAGATGCCTTTATTTATGGTTTACAACTGCACACGTATCTCCTCTTCTGTTTACTAGTCAAGGATCTTTTCCACTTAACTGTTGTCAAAACTGTAGGTTGATCCCAGACATAAAAAACAAGCAGAAAATCCTTAGTTTTATTAAGTGGAAAACAGATTTTCTTAGCACTTTTAAGGATGACCATTTTATATTAGGAATCAAGCCAGAAAACCAGAACAAAGAGGTTATGTATGTATATATATATATATATATATACATACACGCATGCATGTATGTTAAGTTGCGTCAGTTGTGTCTGACCCTGTGTGACCCTATGGGCCGTAGTAGCCTGCCAAGCTTCTCTGTCCATGAGATCATGAGATTCCCCAAGCAAGAATACTGGAGTAGATTGCCATGCTCTCCTCCAAGGGATCCTCCCGCCCCAAGGATCGAGCCCGCGTCTCTTATGTCTCCTGCATTGGCAGGTGGGTTCTTATGGCATGAGATATTAACTTCTTGCCACATTAAGAAACACCCTTAATGATCTTTAAGGGAAAACTCGAGTCAGGGAGAGAATGAGGGCAATGGTTGCAAACTGAGTGTGAGTCTGGGGGCTTCCCCTTCAGATCTGAAGCACAGCCTGTAAGGGTCTTGCTTCTTTGGGCCTTGGATGCTAGTGGAGACAGAGAGACTTCCAGAGAAGGCATAGTTCTACCTCGACAGGGGGCCCACTGTGAACATGGCAATGGCTGATGGCGTTTCTTGAGCCAGTGGGCCTGAGGCAGGGGGAGACAGCTCTGCTTGTTTCTGTGTAATTTAGAAAAATTCACCCAGAGTTACTGAGACCCAAGGAAAACACAGGACTAAGCAGGCTTATGGCCTAGAAGGGGACTGGAGTTGGCATGGGAGGACACAGAGCATGAGCCTCTTGCAGCCCGAAGCAGTAGCAAGAGTGGCTGCCATCGGCCAGAGTCTCCTACCCCATATAATCTTCTATAATCACTTAAATAGGAAATTAAGATAATACAAGAGAGAAGCTTTAGCATTTCTTTCTAGGTCTCATTTTATTTGGATCGTGCAAAAGAAAAATTATTCAATAATTTTTCCCATGAAAGAAAAATGGAGAAGACAAGTTAAATATCTAGAAATCTATTTCAAAATTAACCTTTGTTTTATTAGAGAAAGAAATATGATGCAGACAAAGCAAATATCCAGGTGATAGGTTTATGTTTCCCTTCATGTTGTAAAATAACTAAAAGTCAAAAGGATGCTGTATGTTCAGTATATAAAGTTGTTTAACTTTGCTGACAGCCATGCTGGAAAATCATCAGCGTGTTCAAGCAGGTTCTCACCTGTGGAACTGACCAGGGCAAACTGAGACCTGTGCCCTGAGCAACAGGCCAGGAGCAGGGCTATGCCACTCACGACCAAGCATGCCCCTCTTCACAATGACATGATTTTATTTATTGGTTCACATCAGAAACAAAAAGCAAGTTTTCTCAAGAAGGAGTAGGAATTGAACCTATTGCTAAACTCTTGAACTTACCCAGGGCTGACAACTTAGCTCTCTGTAAATCCTAGGAGATTTGAAAGGCATTTTTCCTGCTTCTCCATAGAGTGCATTTGAGGAGATTACAGTTAGCATTCAGAGAGAAAAATGTTCCCAGCAGTGCAAGTGGGGAAATCTGTGTGTGACTGTGTGCTGAAAGTCTACACAAAGATACATATAATACTCTTGTGCTAAGGGACTTATTGGGCAATACCAACAGGATATATGCTTGTGGGGTTTGAACCAGGACCCAAAAGATTCTAAGGAGTCACCACTATATGTTCCAGGGACTTAAGTCCTAATTAAAGTCTGGAACGATGGGTCCCCAAAGGCTCAACTCCAGCCCACATGGAAGGGCCCCTACCCTGTAATACTTTCTACCCCCACAGCAGTCAAGGTACCAGGACATGACACCTGGATTCACTACTCATGAGTCAAGCCGTGGAAGAAAACAGAAGAGGACACTCAATACACCTGTGAGCCCCTGGGAGATCTCAGATACCTATTCAAGACTACCAATGAGTGCCATTCTAATGAACACCTCCAAAATCTAGTTTCTGGGGATAATATTTCTCAGGATAGCTCTAAAGAGCCAACACAGCTTGACAGAGATTGTACTCCAAAACAGACAGGAGATAGATCTTCTGATCCCTGAATAAGGAGGGATTTGAGCCATCCTGGAGATGTAAATTTAAAATTGACTAATGCCCCTACTAGTCCTTGTCATGCTATATTAATGATACTTATGATTATTCCATGTGTTGTCAATTGTCTACCTGTTTTGTCTCTTCCCAAGTCAACCAGCTGCAACATGCAGTACCAGTTCAACAAAGATATAAAACTACAGCCGACCACAGGAAATATCACACACCCTTAGATAGACACTGCTATAAGGACTCTGAAGCTTGAGACTCTCAAGAGAGGGAGGCTCAATACCCCTCGCCGTCCCAGTTCAGCAGGAAGTAGCCAGAAAGACCTTGACGCCCCTATTCTCAAAGAACTGGGCCTCCCATCTCTTGAGGGGGGAATGTTAGGTAGGTAGAACAGGGAAAAGGAGTCCAAAATGACGGTGGCTAAAAGACAAGGAAGGGAAAAGCCCGCGAAAATAAAACAAAAGAAGGTCCAAGGACCAGAGTGAAGACTTGAGGTAGAACAAACAGCACTCCTGGCTGGCCCGTTTTACGTAAGACAGGCCCAGGGAGAGATAAACATATAAACAGAAGAGCCAAAGCTAGCTCGCTCTCTCTCTCTCTCTCCCATGCGCTGGGGCACTCTTCTCCTCCTGTCTTTAGGTCGACGTGCCCTCATGCCCTGAAGGTGGATTTTCGTGCTCTCTTCTAAATAAAATAGAGCTGTAACACTGAGCTGTAACACTGATTTGTCTAACAGCTATAACATGGCCCATTCAAGACCTGAGAGCTCTAACACGGTCTATCCAAGACCTGAGAGCTGTGCCACGCCAAGGAGGCTTTAATGTCCATCAATCCAAATCTTTGTTGTGATGAGACAACCAAGGAACATATACTCGCCTG
Source organism: Madoqua kirkii (assembly GCA_006408675.1). Lineage (NCBI taxonomy): Eukaryota > Metazoa > Chordata > Mammalia > Artiodactyla > Bovidae > Madoqua > Madoqua kirkii. The sequence continues at coordinate 28,627 of SJYC01121252.1, forward strand.
ACAGGAAGACTGAGATAAATCAAATACTGACTCAGTCCCATTCGAGACCTGAGAGCTCTACACGGTCTATCCAAGACCTGAGAGCTGTGCCACGCCAAGGAGGCTTTAATGTCCGTCAATCCAAATCTTTGTTGTGATGAGACAACCAAGGAACATATACTCGCCTGACAGGAAGACTGAGATAAATCAAATACTGACTCAGAACCAGGCAAAGCGAGATGATTGGTTAAAAGAAACCCAGAAGAATTGCCCCATGAAAGTGATTCAAACGACCATACCTGTGGGACTCTCTCTGAGCCTATCTGTGTGTCTATCCATGGATACTTTACTCTTTTTCCCCCTAACAAACACTTTGTCTCACTACTCTTTGTCTTTGTGGGAATTCTTTTCTGCAATGCCAAAGAGCCAAGTCTTCTAATGGCTCCGATTCAACATGTTTCCTGCCACTAGCCAACCTCAAGTCTCTGTCTGGGAACCAAAGCCTTGCTTCAAGCTGCTTCGGGCTGAGGCCACGTGAGATCAAAGTGACTGCAGAGGAGAGAGGAACTATCAATCAGGTTTTGAAATTGTTTATAGTGTCCTTGAAAACTAGGCGAAACACATGAAAAAGACATGAAACCACATTCATGCAGAAGAATGTGTCCTAAAGTCTTGATTCATGTCAAGCGCTCAAACAACACTCTTAAAGCACCAGAATGAATGGATAGAATCAAAGATGGATGGATGGCTAGACAATGTTTCAGGAAATGAGACCATCATCACAGAAGTATTCTGTTGGAATGAAATTCATTGTCCATCTGATGCCAGCGAGAGAACCATGGGCCATATTTCTTAGTGGTATGCCTAATTTTGAACAAATGCAAGTATTGTATCACTAGGTTAGGTAGTATATGATGACTAATCCTCTTTATTCCTATGCGTTAAAGTTATCATTTTGTGGCTCTTGCCTGGAAAATCCCATGGATGGAGGAGCCTGGTAGGCTTCAGTCCATGCGGTCACTAAGAGTCGGCACGACTGAGCCATGTCACTTTCACTTTTCACTTTCATGCATTGGAGAAGGAAATGGCAACCCACTCCAGTGTTCTTGCCTGGAGAATCCCAGGGACAAGAGAGCCTGTTGGGCTGCCGTCTATGGGGTCGCACAGAGTCGGATACGACTAAAGTGACTTAGCAGCAGCAGCAAGGGACTGAGGGCAATCATTTTATATTATAGAAAACAAAAATCATACTGTGCCCTGGTTCCAATATCACTACACTAAAGTCTTCACATGTCACAATCAAGAAAACAAAACACCAAAAACATTTAGCCCTCTGAGAACTCCGAGATAAACCAGATAATAGGGTCACCTTGACTGATTCTGTTTCCCCTATAATAAACCCTTGACTTCCCATCAACCCAGGTCATGAAGTGGTGAAGAATCCACCTGCCAGTGTAGGAGACATGGTTCAATCCCCAGGTCAGGAATATCCCCTGTAGAAGGAAATGGCAAACTGCTCCAGTATTCTTGCTGGAAATTTTCATGGGCAGAGGAAACTGGAGGGCTAGAGTCCATGAGGTTCAGAAAGAGACACGACTGAATGAACAGCAACAAATTATATTTAAAAGACAAGCAAACAGCTCATACTGGGAGGTTGTTTCTCTAATGCGTAAAGTAGTCAGAGCATAACTTTAAAACTTCTCACAAACAGTAAATAAATTTCTGACCCGATCAGATTGGAAATATAGACAAAATCCCAAAGGGGTAATATAAAAAAAAAATTCAAAGCTTTACTCAGAGCTTATTTACTCATATATTTAAAATAACAAGAATGAGCTGTGCATCTGTTGTCACAATCACAATGAAATTGTGGAGGACTATAGAGGAGATAAGACATTTGCACTTTCTGTTTTGGAGGGAGAGTGCAGTGTCTTCCTACCAGTGGGAGAGGAGATTCACTTAGGGAGAGCGTGAAAAGCAAAGCATGTGGAACTAAGAGGTGTAGCTACATGCCACATCAATATCACTTGGGGAAGAACAAAATAATTAGAATTAGCATCCGCTAAAATAAATTCACAAGATTTTGTTTGCTTTCTTGACCAAGGCAGAAAAGTATGAAATGATTTTAGGAAGATTTCCCTCAAACCTTTTTATAATTTGAAAGTAAAATTGGAATGAACAATAGAAAGTCATTTCTAAATTTCTAACTGCAAATTGCTAGTAAAGGAACTTCTCACTCCCACACGATTACAAGGCTCATTTTCCCTATAATTTCCAGGTAAACAAGGTAGCTTAGTCTAAAGTTTCTCCCCGTCCCCCTACCCCGGCCCCGGCCTGAGCTGCCTCCACAGTATCTTGTAAGGTGACTGAAGGCATGTTTTGGAAGCACCTTGCTACCAGCTGCAGTGGCTGAATGAATAAACTGGACTGTTCTCGGCAGGACGTAGGCTCCAGAGGCTGTGTCTGCATCAGGAGGCTCTTTCGCAAGTTCTGAACTCAGAGCTGAGCCTGCAGGGAGATTGTAGCTTGATTTCTGTGAGTGTCAATGAGGTCACTGGCCTTTAGCAATCACCTGAGAGAGACAAGTCATTAGCAGAAGGGATTTTCCAAAGAGACAAGAAAGTAGGGAGATAGCATCTCTGAAACTAAACTAAAAAGAAAGTGCCATATCATATGAAAATACAAATAATATTAGTAAAAAACATATTACAGAATTCTCAATGTTTTGATGTGTGGCTTCTACCAGTCTGTTTTTCTTTATATAGTATCTACATAATTATTTTGTATATGTGTGTGTGTGATGCATATTACAACTCTATCTTTTTAACAACACATTTTGGACATTCTTCCACGTTATTAGATATTCTTCTATATCGTGGTCTTGAATGGTTATGTAGCATGCCAATGTAATCATGTATCAGGCTTATTTAACCAAGTTCCTCTTTTGAAAACTTGGTTATTGTCTTTTTAAGGGTTTTAGTTTTATTGCTGTGACCAACAACTCAGTGGTAAAGGACTTGTGCGAATGAGTAAGAGGGGGTTTTATTCTTGCTCCTGTTCCTGTCTGTTGAGACCTTTGCAATGGGTGAACTGTCTTCAGTCACTTGTGGGCTGGAGTTTTCTATTCTGGTGATCCCCGAAGGAAGGCCAATTCTGTCCCTTCTCTTCTATTAAGATTAAAGTTAAAGAGAACTTGAGATTTAGGAATGGAGATTAGAGAAAGCCTCAGTTCCCTCTAAGAATCTGAACCAACAGCAGCCCTGTGCAGGTTCAAAAGTCATGTCCTCTCAGAGGCCACAACATTTAACAGGGTGGCTTGACAATCTCAAAGATAAACACGTAAGTAAAGAAATTAAGCAATTGGAAAGAAGAAATAAACCAGTGGCTAGGTTCTGAGTGGGTCTATTGACCCCTCACTCTATGCCACAAAAAATGCCTAAGAGGTTTCCCATATCAGTGCCAAAGGATGACACCATGCCCTTGACCTGCAACAGCCCAGGACTGTTGGCAAGTGTTGGGAGAGGAGGCTAAGGTAGGAAGGGCAGGGGGGCGGTTACTCTGGTCATGACATTGGTCACAGGAGGGCTGCCTTGATTTCCCATCACCATACATACTCCTTCAGACGACGTTGTGTTAACCAGTCTCAGAGGCAGGGCAGAGGGAGCTCTGTAATCGGCTCCTGTTGAATTTTCGGTGCTGTCATCAAATCTTTGCAGCTGATGCTCATAGTATGCTGCGATCCCTGGGAAGAGATTGTTCATTTCTAACCCCAGTTACTTGCATCCTGCAAGAATACATCCAGCTGTCTGGAGGGAGAACTGTAGTAGATCCCCTGAGTGAGGAATCAGACTTTTGGGGACAATTTGTGCGCACATAATTCCCAGCAGTGGCATGCTGGTAAATGTTAAACAATAAGCTTCAAAACAAAACCACTGGTAGGAAGCCTTTGCCCATTTCCATGGTGTCAGTGCTCTCACTGTGGCTAATTTTCAAGCAATCATTTGTGGTGTCATGGATATGGAGTTGAGAAGAGCTGCATACAGGTGGATGTTCATAGCTGGCCTGGAGTTTTCTCTAGAGCAACCAGATACGGGGTGGGTGGGGAGCAATGTACTGGAGAGATTCCCTCCTTTGGCCATAGGTACCTGAGGAAATCTCCCTGTCTCCACTTCAGCACCCCACCAGCCACACCTGACCATTCTTGGTGAAGATCCTTTGCCAGGGATATCCACTGTTGAAGTCTCATTTCTCAGGGAGCCCTGCCTTCAGTTCCCCACCATCCCTTGGCCTGCACCACTCACACCTTCCTATTCTCTGGGAACTTGGCCGGAATAGAGGAGAATGTTGTAACAGGCTCTGGCTGCTCCTCCTTCTACCCCCACTGCTTAAAGGGAAACTGAAACTTTCTCTCTCTCAGAGGAAGCAGAGGACAAACTGAGAAAGCAGCAACAACATATATACACTATCCTGTGTGAAACAGATAAGTAGTGGCAAGCTGCTGCATAGCAAAGGGAGCCCCCCCTGGTTCTCTGTGATGACCTAGAAGGTTGGGATGGTGTGGGGGAGGCTCAAGACCAAGGGGACATATACATAATTATAACTGATTTATGCTGATGTATGGCAGAGACCACCACAACATGAGAAAGCAATTATCCTCCAATAAAAAGATGAGTAAATAAAAATTTTAAAAAGAGGAAAAAAGAACACTTGCATCTCATTTTTGCAAGGCCATCTGAGCCCAGCTGCTTCCCAAGTTATTTCAAGATCATGCACTTATAGCCTCTTCCCTTTAAATACCTTTATTCTGCCTGCATGATTAATTATAAAACTGATTATTCTTCAAGAGCCAGCTGTCTTTTGGATGTCTTCTCTGTCTATCCCAGGATAGAATTAAAGCCTCCCCCATCTCCCACACTCCCATATAATTGTGGAGCTACCTCATCTTTTGAATGTCTAGAATTGGATTTCAATTATTTGCTTATTACTTGTTTCCAGTCTCAGGCTATGCGCTTCTAGAAGATAGAGCCCAATCTTCTCCATCTTCAGCCTTCAGTGTGTGGCATGTGAGCAGCCCTCCAAACATATTTGTCAAAGTCACATGAATCAATAAGTGAACCAAAGTCTAGAGTCATCAGAAAACAGGATGCTTGCAAAAACACTTTTGGTCATAGTTTCCTGAATATATATTTCAAAATGGTTTAAATAATTAGGGGTAACAATTATTGACAAGAAAGTTCAGAGGTGGAGCAGTTCCAGAGGTGGGACCAGTCAGGGTCTCAGGAATGTCCTCAAGGGGTCCACTGTTCTCTTCTGCCTTTCTTGGCATTTTGATTTTTGGGAAAAGATATCGAGAAAGTTGTATACGGCAGCAAGAAGGTTGCAGAGGCTCCAGGCATCACATCCATACATAAAACAAAGAAAGGCTCTCTTTCTTGTGTCTTAAAGGAAATTTTCCAGAAATTCTTTTTCTCTTTTCCCCATAAGCAGATTTCCTCTTGTGTGGTAAGGGAACTGCAATGATTGATTTGAACTAAGGAAAAAGTTCTCTTAAAGTTCATGGCCAGCCAAGGTTCTGGAGGTGGGATGTGGATGATAATCTGGTAGACACCACCAGTTGCCACACATAGAGTCAACTGAAGTAAAGTATTGAATTGTGATTCATATGACCAAACTGCATGCATCCCACATGTACAATGATGGGTGAACATTAGAAAATCTATTGTAATTTGTGACACAAATTGTAAGAGAATAAAAAAAGTTCATTTTTAACAGATTCAGAGGAAGCTTGGGATAAAATTCAGTACCTACTCATGACTTTTAATAAGATTTAGTAAATTTATTGAAAGAAACACATAAAACAGAGCAAATATGTTTAATGATTAAACTTACAGATATCAGAACAATATGCTCAGAACTAATGTTTTATGCAAGACTTTTCTATAGAGCATAGCCAAGTACAGGAGAAAGAAATAAACTGCATGAATGTGAAAGAAGAAAAGGCTATTATTATTTACAGAGGACATGATTATCTTCATAAAACTTAGACTCTTCAGACAAACTATTAGTATTAATGAAAGTTTGAAGTATTACTGGAAAGGAGATAAATTTCTATAAAATCAGTCACAAAGGTACAGATTTGCAACAGTGAAAAAACAAAGCTCTCCAAAAAGAAGTATTACAGCAACAAAATATATAAGTTTCTTAGGAATAAATTTAATAAGAACTAAGAATGATATTTTGGAGAAGGAAATGGCAACCCACTCCAGTACTCTTGGCTAGAGAATTCCATGGACAGAGGAGCCTGATGGGCTGCTGTCCTTGGGGTCACACACAGCTGGACACCACTGAAGCGATTTAGCATGCATGCATGCATTGGAGAAGGAAATGGCAACCCACTCTGGTATTCTTGCCTGGAGAATCCCAGGGACAGAAGAGCCTGGTGGGCTGCTGTCTACGGGGTCACATAGAGTCAGACATAACTGAAGTGAATTAGCAGCAGCAACATCAGCAAAAACGATATTTATGGAGAAAATAAAAATTATTATTCAAATATATTTTAACAGAGTCAAATCAATGAGGGAGGTAAATTCTATTTGTGCATAGAGAAACCAAAATGTTACAAAAAGTTTTACACTTCCCCAAATAATCTAAAAATCCAATATAACTCCAAACAACATGTCAGAAAATTTTATGAAAATTGACAAGGCCAACACATAGTTGCTCTTTTTCAGACAGTTTTGAAGAGAACTAACTAGGGCAGAGAGGTGATATTTGACCAGAAATTGAGACTTATTCTGAAACTATGGTAATTTGACCAGTGTGCAGTCGGCAAAAGTCAGATATAGAGACTAGTGGAAGAAATAAATGACCCCAGTAACTATCTAATGCTTAAAAAGAAACTTAATAGATGAGAGGGTTGTATCGTAAATCAGTGTCAAAAGAACAGTCCATTTAACAAATCTGTTAGAGCAATTGGTCACCTATTAAGGAAAGGAATGAAATTTATCCTTACCTCACATCGTATGTGAAAATCAACCTAATAACAATAAAGATATAAAATATGAGAATATTGATTTTTTAATAAAAATATTTAATAAAACATCTTTGTGATCGTGTGGTAGGGCAGGAATTTTTTTAAAGATACAAAGAGGATAAACATAAAGATGTCTGATAAATTCAACTTGATTAAAATTATGGGAAGACGGTGTTTCAAGGCCGAAGGGAACAAAGGGTGGGGGAGAAAACCATAGACAAGGATAAGGTGTAAAGATGTTTGCAATACATTGCAACATACATACAACATATACAATACAACATATAAAGAACATACAACATATACAACATATAAAGAACATTTAAACTTGGATGATAAGAAAACACATAATCCTATTAGGGAAATGAGCAAATGATATAGACAGATAATTTGTATAAAAAACAAACAAACCCAAATGAGCCATAAAGAAAAAATAACCTCATCATAATCAGGAAATGCAAAGTTAAAGAAATACAAAGCTGGGCTTCTTAGTGACTCAGCTGGTAAAGAATCTGCCTGCAATGTGGGAGACCTGGGTTCGATCTCCAGGTTGGAAGGATCCCCTGGAAAAGGGAATGGCTGCCCACTCCACTATTCTGCTCTGGAGAATTCCATGGACTGTATAGTCCATGGGGTCACAAAGTCGGACCTGACTGAGTGACTTTCACAAAGTTAAAAGACAGCTAGATTGGCATCAGATTGACAAAGACTGAAAACTGAAAATACTAAGTGTTGATAAGAATGTGGAGAAAGAGGAAGTCATACTTTGCACGTAGAGGTTGTATACAACCAATTTGTAGAGCAGTTTAGTCACATGAAATAAAGATGAAAATGAACATACCATGTGATCCAGCAATCCTATTTCTAGGAAACATCCGAAAGAAAATTTCACATGTGTGCCTGAGGAGACACATGGAAAATAGAAAGTGCATGAAAATAGAAAATATATGAATGCATCCAGTGATAGACTGACAGAATGGGATGTAAGAACATGCATATCAGCTTCATATATGAAAGCAAAAAATTAGAAATTTCTTCAGTATTAACAAGAGGATGGTGCATTACCTAAAGTATGTTTGTGTAGTGAAGTACTATCCAACAGTGATGATAAATGACCTGGAACTATATGCATCAACCTGGACAATTCTTTTTATTTTTCCTTTGAGGCTGAATTTATTTTAAAATTTTTAAATTAAGTTCAGTTCGGTTCAGTTGCTCGGTTGTGTCTGACTCTTTGTGACCCTGTGGACTACAGCACACCAGGCCTCCTTGTCCATCACCAACTCCTGGAGTTTACTCAAACTTATGTCCACTGAATCGCTGATGCCATCCAACCATCTCATCCCTTGTAGTCCCCTTCTGCTTCCCCTTCACTCTTTCCCAGCATCAGGGTCTTTTCCAGTGAGTCAGCTCTTCGCATCAGATGGCCAAAGTATTGGAGTTTCAGCTTCAGCATCGGTCCTTCCAATGAATATTCAAGATTAATTTCCTTTAGGATGAACTGGTTGGATCTCCTTGCAGTCCAAGGGACTATCAAACCATCAGTTCTTTGGCTCAGCTTTCTTTATAGTCCAAATCTCACATCTGAAAGAGTCATTTCCTAGGCAGGTTGATAAGAAGTCTAGGGGTCCCCGAGAGGGGTCTGGAATTCTCAAGGAAGAAGAAAGGACAAACTTTTTTTCCTTCTCTACATTCTTTAGGATTATATAACAATAATGTATCCTGCCTGAGGACAGTCTCTGGATTAAACCTTCTGGCTAATTCTGTTATCTTAAAATGTAAATTATGGGAGTAGGTCTGGTGAGGACTTTACAACCTCGGACATTCTTTGGATTCATTGGAGAGTATATAACTTCATTGCTAACACTAGCAAGGGGGTACTCTTTCTGCCCTCTTCTGATACCTATGTCAGAAGCTTTCTCTATCTCTTTTACACTTTAATAAAACTTTATTACACAGAAGCCCTGAGTGATCAAGCCTCGCCTCTGGCCCTGGATTGAATTCTTCTCCTCTGGGGGCCAAGAATCCCTGTGTCTTCATGTGATTCAACAATAACTCTCACATCCATACATGACTACTGGAAAAACCATATCCTTGACTAAATGGACCTTTGTTGGTAAAGTAATGTCCCTGCTTTTTAATAAGCTGTCTAGCTTGGTCATAACTTTAGTTCCAAGGAGCAAGCATTTTTTATTTTCATGGCTGCAGTCACCATCTCTAGTGATTTTGGAGCCCAAAAAGATAAAGTCTGTCACTGTTTCCACTGTTTCCCCATCTATTTGCCATGAAGTGATGGGACCAGATGCCATGATAGTAGTTTTCTGAATGTTGAGTTTTAAACCAACTTTTTCACTCTCCTCTTTGACTTTCGTCGAGAGGCTCTTTAGTTTTTTCTTCGCTTTCTGCCATTAGTGTGGTGTTATCTGCATATCTGAGGTTATAAAGTTGAATTAAATTAAAATGAAACTTGTGAACAATGTCACCAATATACTATTTACATAGTGTGCAGTTGTGCAAAATGGTACTCGGTATTGCTTAGTTGTGCAGGATTGTGGAGGCTCGGGTATGATAGGCATCCCCAAGAGGAATCAGATGGGGAACACAGACTGACTCAAGGTGGTTAGTGCATTTCTATTTCTTAAGCTGGAAGGCAGATACTCTTGCATTTATTATATCACTTTCTCCATAGTTTTATATGTCAGAAATATTTCACAATATTTTTCTCAAAGATCAAAGAGTGAAAGTGAAGTCACTCAGTCGTGTCCGATTCTTTGTGACTCTATGGACTATTGCCTACCAGGCTCCTCTGTCCATGGAATTTTCCCTCTCTAGGGTATTGAAAGAAAGACGCAGCTCTCTAGTAACCATAAAGAAACACTGGCGAGTTGATGAACACCCTTTCTTTCATGTGTATCACTGAAGCTCACAGGAAATGTCTTCCCATAACCTGAGAAGAAGGTGCCGCTCTAACATCCTGCGCTATATGGGGCATCTCCCACAGAAGAAGTATTAATGTGAACAATGTGCTTTGGAGCACATTTTAAAAATTGCAAGTTAGTTAAATGCTTGTATAAAAATCTGAAATGCTTTCCAAGGAATATGATTCTTTCCCTACATTGTGAGTCACTCAGTTCTGCCTGGAAATATTAGGGAATCCAGGCCAAAGGCCGACTCAAATGCTTTTGTCAATTGTTACCCAGTATGTGTGTTTCCTCCCTTGATTTCTCAAGTCTTCCGGATCATCTGATCACAGTTGTTAGTAGAGTGTGAGTTTCTTGTTTCAACCTCACCTGGTTCTGCAATCCAACTCACATTAGTGGACTTGGGAAACAAGAAACTTTTTACCAGGGAGAGCCAAGGACTGCCTTTGAGAAGTCAGATGCCCCAATGCAGTTTTCTCAACCACTTGATGCTGTTTGTAGCTGGCTGTGAAGGGATGGCTTTGGGTCAGGTTATGGTCAGTAAGAGCTAGACCAGTTCTTTCTTCTTGAGAAAGGCTGCTCAGCCAGACTCGGGAAAGACAGCTCCCAGACTATGGGCTTAACTCTGCCCTGTGCCATTTTTGAGACCTGGGCTGAGTCAATTAACTTCCTTGAGCCTCTGATTCTTCATCTGAAAAGTAGTATGTTTTTAACGTTAAACTAAACAGTATCTGATAAATCTAGCCCACATGAAGGATGTTCACTGAGATCCCTAGCCCAGTGAAGACTCTTCCAGTCTCCCTGAAACACTTTCTGACTCTCCTCTGACTATGCGAAAATGATCTTTTTAAATTTAGTCCTTAAGGCATTCGTATAAGTGACCTTGTAGGTTTGCTTTTGATTCTTCATCTGAAAAGCAGTATGTTTTTAACGTTAAACTAAACAGTATCTGATAAATCTAGCCCACATGAAGGATGTTCACTGAGATCCCTAGCCCAGTGAAGACTCTTCCAGTCCCCCTGAAACACTTTCTGACTCTCCTCTGACTATGCGAAAATGATCTTTTTAAATTTAGTCCTTAAGGCATTCGTATAAGTGAACTTGTAGGTTTGCTTAAACATCTCTGGATCAACAACAAAACCAGTCTATGAATGAGAGACTTCAAATTACAGCACTCTGTAAGTGTGGTACGCTCGTGGTTCATGAGAAGGTTTCTAATGGTGTGCTTTTATATGCTGAAATTAATGACATTGTTCGCTTTTCCTTGGACTCATCTTTTTAGCTGCCTCCTGGCGGAGAATGGATGTGAAGCGTTCAGCCTAGCGCACAGGAGGTCCTCAGTGGGTGAGGGTACTGTTATTAATGCTCTTTTCTCTAATCAGCATTGCTGCTTGTGGGAACAGTGACACACCAAAATGCTAGGGATCTGCACTGGTGACTGTGGCATCGTGCCATTGGGTTGTGTGGGGGTGGGGGCAGACTGCAGGCAATGAGGCACTCAGTCCATCACTTCTCCCCACCAATTTTTCAAGAGTTGAGAAAAACAAGACCAATTACCTTGTCATGAAATAGTGTGTGTGGTAAAGTAATGAAGTCTGGGCTGTGCAATGGGAGGCCCCCGGTGGAGACAGACTTCTCGCTCGGTGGTCAGGCAAGCTGGTGGGACTCCTATCCTGGGATCTCCTAGAGGGATCTGTGAGGTCTCTAAGGTCCATTGCTGTGTCCTCAGAGCTTACCCTTATGTCCCAAGCAACCTCACCCCCTGCATCACCCTTTCTTGTACTGCGTCATGTTAGTATCATTGTCAGTCGCCTTCACATTGTCAAAAGGTTCACAGCCTCCTGATGGATGATGTAATCACCATATAATCCCTATACCCTGTTTCCAGCAAGGGATGACTCAGAAAGAAACTTCACTTCGAACACATCATTAGGTTTTGCTTCAGGCTTTCCCCCACAGAAGAGAACAATGCAGTCCTGGCTGCTAAGTTCTGCCATTCACCTGCCATCTTTTCCTATAATACAAGGCTGGGTCCTGTGAAATGGATGGGCGGGTGTTGTAACAGCTGTAGGACCAGCTTCTCAGCTGGGAGTGAAGGGAACTTGATTTAAATAACTCGTCCAGTGAACTTTAATTCTTTCTCCCTGGAGGCAAATCTTGAAATCCAGAATCCCAGTGTGTATGTACTATCTTTTCTGACAAAAGTAAGAGCTTGTATTTATGTTAAAAAGTGGATTGTATCTCCCCTTTTTAACATTTATATTTCAAAATTTATATTCTGATATTTAAGAATAGGAGTTACCTCAGTGACTCAGTCAGTAAAGAATCTGCCTGCAATGCAGGAGATGCAGGTTTGACCCCTGGGTCAGGAAGACCCCTTGAGGGAGGGCATGGCAACCCCTTTCAGTATTCTTGCCTGGAGAATACTATGGACAGAGGAGCCTGGTGTCGCAAAGAGTCGGACAAGAGAGAAGTGACTGAGCACACACATAGGACAATATCTTTGGGTAGTGAGGTCAAGATTCTTTATTATATTGTAGGAAGACTTTTAAGATGACTGAACTTTCTTCAGTCCTTCTTAAAGAGGTGTATGCCTTAGTAGCTCAGCTGATAAAGAATCTGCCTGCAAAGCAAGAGACCCTGGTTTGATTCTTGGGTTGGGAAGATCCCCTGGAGAAGGAATAGGATACACAATCCAGTATTCTTGGGTTCCCCCGGTGGCTAAGATGGTAAAGAATCCACCTGCCATAAAGACTCTGCCTGCAGTGTGGGAGACCTGGGTTTGATCCTGGGGTTGGGAAGATCCCCTGGAGGAGGGCATGGCAACCCAGAGAATCCCATGGACAGAGGAGCTTGGAGGGCTCAATGGAGTCCATGGGGTCACAGTCAGACATGACTGAGTGACTAAGCGCAGCACAGCACAATGAGGGCTCATCAGTCTTTTTCCAGGAAGGGTCTATTTTTTTACAGATGTCTATTGACCAGAGAGAGATAGCCATATTGGAGAAAATCAGGAGAATAGGTATGTATTATGTTGTCTGGCTACTGGGCAGATCCATTTGCTCTACTATGCTGGCTTAAGAATGAGTCTGAAGCCAAAATTTTAAGCCTTCATCTGAGGTCTTGCTTCTTAAGAATGAAGACCAAAATTTTATATGTGACCAATTCTCTTCTCTCAAGACTGTGTGACTTTTATTTTGTCTCTAATAGTTTTGCTGAAAGAATATCCCTTAAATATCTTAACTGAAACCATGTTTATTGGAAGGGAAGTCTTTTCTGGTTTAGCAAAGTTAGAGGGCTGATTGTGAAGGCTTCAAGGGTTCTCGGGGAATTTCCAGTCCATTCCTCTCTGCTTCCTTCATGGCTCCCTCTGCCTGACCCCAGCCCTGGAGGGTAACCAGGACGGGAACTCAGCTCCGCGGCTGAGAACACATGTCAAGCTAGAACGCTTGACCCCAGAAACCCCTGTCATTTCTTTCTCTGGGTGAGTTGCTGAGTTTCTGCAGAACTGGAAGGTGACCTTTCATAACGACCCTGAGGGCTATGTAAGTCTCCTATCCCAGAATGTTATAAAGCGACAAAGGGCATTAGAGTCCATTGTTGGCTGAACTTGAGGCAACAGGAAACGTCAGTACATGGCCTCTACCAATGAAAGTTTGAGTTTGGTATCACAAATGATGGGGAGAGAAAAGAAAAGAATCAGTGGAATAGAGTAGCTTTATCATTTTACTTTTAAATGAGGCCTCTGCCGTACTTACAATATCAATTGGACTTGTCATCACAAGCATTTAGAATGGCAGATTGCAACCTCTCAGTGTGTGTGTGTGTATGTGTGTGTGTGTTAAATGTCATCCTGATTTCTTATGATGGAGAAAACAATTTTTCAAAATTAAATATAGAATTACCATATAACTCAGCAATTGAGTCTTTGGAAATTTCAAGAAGAACTGAAAGTAGGATTTTAAACTGATATTTGTACACCCTTGAAAAGGTACTGTGCACAGTAACACTACTATTATTTATAGAAGTATTATTCACAATAGTCAAAAGGCCCATCAGGCAAATGCCCATCAGTGGATGAACAGATAAACAAAATGTAGTGTATACATAGAATGGGATACAAAGTCATAAAACAGTCATAAAACAGAATGATGTACTGATACATGCATGCTACAAAGAATGCGCCTGGAAACATTATGATAAGAGAAAGATGTTAGACATAAAGGGCAATATATTATATGATTCCATTTATATAAAGTACCCAGAACAGACAAATCTACAGCCGCAGAAAGTGTATTAATGACTACCAGGAGCTAGGTAAAGGGAAGATGGGGAATGCCTACTATTTTTAACTCTATGACTATCAGAGATTTACTACTTTTTATGCATACATAAATTTTTATATTCTTTATGTACATTTCCACTATGGTTTATCTCAGGATATTGAACAGAGTTCCCTACTGTTATACAGTAGGACCTTGTTGCTTATCCAGTCTGTATGTAATTGTTTACATCTGCTAACCCCAGCCTCTCATTTCATCCCTCCCCCACCCCCCACCCCCTTGGCAACCACAAATATGTTCTCTATGTCTGTGAGTCTGTATCTGTTTCATAGATAGGATTATTTTTGTCATATTTTACTGATATATTCTACGTATAAGTGATATCATAAGGTATTTGTCTTTCTGACTTACTTCACTTAGTATGATGACAAAAATATGGAATGTTTTAGGAATTTGCATGTCATCTTTGTGCAGGGGTCATGCTAATCTTCCCTGTATTGTTCCAATTTTAGTATATGTGCTGGCAAAGTGAACATGGGTATGATTACTTAATGGGCAGACAGTTACCCTTGGGGGTGACAAATATGTTTTGAAACTAGATAGAGGTCATTATTGTAGGACATTGGGAGTGTCCTGAATACCACTGAATTGTATACTTTAAAACAGTTAATTTAATGTTATCCGAATTTGACCTGGTGTTGGAGAAGACTCTTGAGAGTCCCTTGGACTGCAAGGAGATCCAACCAGTCCATTCTGAAGGAGATCAACCCTGGGATTTCTTTGGAAGGAATGATGCTAAAGCTGAAACTCCAGTACTTTGGCCACCTCATGTGAAGAGTTGACTCACTGGAAAAGACTTTGATGCTAGGAGGGATTGAGGGCAGGAGGAGAAGGGGATGACCGAGGATAAGATGGCTGGATGGCATCACTGACTCAATGGATATGAATCTGAGTGAACTCTGGGAGTTGGTGATAGACAGGGAGGCCTGGCGTGCTGCAATTCAAGGGGTTGCAAAGAGTCGGACATGACTGAGCGACTGAACTGAACTGAACTGAAAAAAATAATCTATGGTGGAATTTCAAGAATCCAAGAGGGGAGCTTTAAAAGCAAGTCAGAATACATTTCTTACACATTATACACACACATATAGACACACACACAGGTGTGGATACAGAAGTCCCAGTGCAGGAACTGTTAACATATATTGGCCAGGTATGATGGTTAATTTTGTGTCAATTTGACTGAGCCAGAGGTGCTCAGACATTTGGTTAAACATTAATATGGGTATTTCTGTGAGAGTGTTTTTCATGAAATTAATATTTAAAATCAGTAGATTGTGTAAAGCAGATTTCCTGCCCGATGGCGGTGGGCCTTGATCAATCATCTGAAGGTCTGAATAGAACAAAAGGAAAGACTGACTGTCCTGAGTAGGAGACAATTTCTTCTGCCCGACTGCACTCCAGCTGGGACCTTGACCTTTGCTTGCCGTCAGAAATGTTCCATCCACTCTCGTGAGTCTGCATCCTGCAGAATCACTCCGTAGGTCTTGGGACTTGTCATTCTCCACAAGTGCATAAGCTGATTCTATGTAATAACTCTCTTGACATTTGTATCTCTATCTATCTATCACCTCCTTTCCTATCTATCTCTCGTATGAGTTCTCTGGAATCAATGCAGAGAACCCTAACGCACCAGTTTACCTGGTTTCTGACCCAATGACTCCTCTTTTTATTTCCTTTCCTATACAATGTCCTATTGTCTCCTTGACTTTACTTCAAGTAGCCTCACACTTAATGGTCAACAAAATTACATACCCAACTTGAAATTACAATTTTTTCAGAAAATAAAGCTAACAACTCTACTGCTCTTTTGACTGAAAGTTAATTTTACCAAGTGTGAAAATGTTACCAAATCATGTTTCTGTGTCTGTCTTTGTAAGAGCAAAGGTGTTGTTTAATTGTGCATTTTCTGACATAAATATGTTATGAAACAGTTTATAAATCCCATTCACTTTGATGGTTATAACTAATTGAAGCCGTGAAATACATGTAGGGCCAGCCCTCTGGAGTGTTCCTCATTCAGTTTCCATAGACATTTCTGAGATGATCAGTATAGCTAAGTCAGAGTCCACAATACTATGACTTAAATTATTGTCTGAAAAAAGAAGTCTTTCCCTAAAGAAAATAATAAAAGGTCAGACACTGATAGAAGTCCATATGGAGAGATCATTGTGGATTAGCACAGTGACACAGCGAATAAAGTTTCAGAGAAGAGGTGGTGCTTCATCCGGGGGGGCGGGGGCGGGGTGGGGGGAGCGGAGAGGGGAAGGAAAGATAAGAAGCATCTATTGACCCCTTACAATAAGCTCTCATCAATTCTCATGAAAGCCTTGTCAAGAACACAACATCACCCTACTGTAGAGATGAGTAAGCCATGGTTTCATCCTGTAAACTCTGGGGGCAGAAAGCAGATGTCTCAGCTGTGAGAGCTGGAGCTGTGGATGTATGAGAGCTCTAGGCATGTCCGGGTGGCGAGGGGTGTAGCACCACCGGGTGCTGTCTGCCGGACAGTGGGCAAGAATCCCAGAAGTGTGTGTTTGTGTGCCTTCCTCTAAGAGTCTTGCACTGGCATCTCATCACCTCGTGCCTGATTCAAGGCAGACAGGGCTGGAAAAAGGAGTGAGGAAACACAGAGTCACTGAGCCCTCCAGAAGATACTCAGCGAGTAAGGAAGCACTCTCGGAAGGGGCAGCCATGTGGCACCCAGCGTTGAAGGCAGCGGACTGAGGAGTGCGTGCAGTGTGCCACTTCACAGAAGCACCATCAGGCATTCCCCTGGGATGCTGATGCAGAAGTAGGAAGTGTCAATTGTTAGGCAAAATGTTTTCCAGGGATGCTGAGAATTCTGAGCAGAAGGCTCAGGAAAAGGGCACTCAAAAGGCCTGCCCTAGTGACGGGGGCTGAGTCGCATACCTGTTGCACCCCGTCCTGCCGCACTACAGTGACCTGTAGGTACCACTCTTGGGGTCAGGCTCTCAGCTTCATGAAAGGGAAGCATGACTGGATTCTAAGAAATACGCTCAGAAAGAGTGGACAAGTAGACCAGTGCTACAGAATATAGTTCAGAAAGCAATCGGTGAATGGTTGCAATTTTAATGTGTGCTGAAAGTGGGCTTCCAAGCCAGCGTGGAATGAATGGTGTTGAAATAATTCGGTATCCAAATCAAATTAATCAAAATAGAGTTAAAGTAAAGCTAGTCCACTCTCTCATACCCTGAAAACAAAATTCTAGACAAATCAAACTCCTAAACAACTAAAATTTCACAAAAGCTTAGAAGAACAGTAGAATATATTTCTAACCTTGAGAGTGGGAAAAGGATTTTATAAGAAAGTAACTGCAAAAGCAAATGACTCCATGTTACAATTATATCAGGGACACATATCAAACTCTCAGTGGCCCCACTGAAACCCTTTCCTTGGTTTGAGTGAACAAAGACATGTCAGTTCTCTCTCTCCACAGATATAAGGTCCAACAACTTTCACTTAAAACCATCACTCACCACCTAATATTTTCAAAATCCTTCTATGCCCTAGACATGGTCCATGGATGATATCCACTGATGTCCTCCACACTGATCTTATTTCTCACATTGGACTAGAGCATCTTGGGCCACAGAAAAGCCAAGATTAAATAACTTTTTAAAAACATTTCTATGTGTGCATGCATGTGCTCATGTGTGTGTATATGTGTGTGAGCTCGTGTGTACACACAGGCATATGTCTGATGACACTTCAAATTGATAGCAGTAGTAATCCCAGAGAGGGCAGCTGAGGAGAGTGGTGAGTGGTCAGGAGGGACTTCAACTTTGTCTGTATTGTTTCCATTTTTATAGTGACAATATATTCATGGGTTACTCGGGTAATTAAAAATAAAGGAAATTAACTATTCTCTAGTCTGTGCTGATTGAGTTTCTGCAACTTAATTTCCATCTGCCAATGAACTAAATCTGAAACCTTTCATCTGGGTTAATAGCCTAACTGAATGTGCTGCTCTGTTGGAAGAAAACCAAATTGTGAGGTACTATTCAGAGTTCTGTGCTGTGGATGGCTCATATGGTTCAGCATCTGTCTCTTGCTGCTCCCTCTTTCTAGATATGGACTCAGTGTGTAATATACATTTGCCCTGGTACTTTGACTTCCTGGCCCGGCTGACCTAAAGGCATAAGCAACAAAGCCAGCAACTTCCTCCCTTTCAAACAGGAGAGAATACACAGCCACTTGGTCCATTTCCAGCTGGAAGCAAAGCGTGGTAGGTAGGGTATTTATTCCCACTGCGAAATGAAAATGAGTCTCATTTGGCTTCTCTAAACAAGCTGAAAAGCCACTTTTCTGGTGTTCAGACAGCATCCTGGGGATATTTTGGTAAAGTGGCAGTCATAAAATGAACAAGGAGATTAGTCTTCACGTGTAATGTTACGCAGGCTGGAAGCACCCAAGGCAGGGCATGGCAGTAAAGTCACAGGCCCCGAGCTTCTCCAGGTGTTTCCTCTGGGCAGTTTCCCATCCTCCATTAATAACCCCTTAACGATACCCGCTTGGTGTTCTATAACCATTTCAAGGTGCTTCTATACTGTCCTTGGCTCATTTTATGTCTGCCACATGCCCACGATTGTTGGTTATGAGCTTTGGAGCAGAAACAGCCATTTTTTTTTTTCCTCCCACAGAAAGCTCAGAGTAGAGTTCAGGGAAGCAGATGCCTAAGCCAACGTTACAGCAGAGAAAATGCCCTGGGAGAAAGAAACACAGGAGCTGTGGGAGAGCAGAGCATTCGGGAGAGGTGTTAGAGAGCAGGGCTGCTTTAGGAAGAAGAAATGGTACATGCGAAGGCACTGAGGCGTGGAACTGCATCTTGGGTTTTGAGCAACATAAGTTACTGGGACAGGACATGAGCAGAGTGGAAGCTATGGGCAAATCAGGGAGCTGGTGGTCTTGACCTGGAAACAAGGAGATTCAGTGGATTCTAATCAAGGAGGGGACTTCAACATACCTGCCCTGCAGGATAAAGAAACAATTGGAAAGAAGCAAGAGTGGAGACCGAGAGAATAGTAAGAAGCTATCTGAGCAATCTGCAAGAGTGAGGCAGCTCTAAGACAAAGGCTGCAGAAAAAAAGGAGGATACGCCTGAAGTGTCCTTTTCTTTCTCTCATAGCAGAGACGCTGATGTGTGCCAAGTCGTTTCAGTCATGTCTGACTCCTTGTGACCCTGTGGACTGTGGCCTACCAGGCTCCTCTGTCCATGTGATTTTTCAGGCCAGAATACTGAACTGGGTTGTCATTTCCTCCTCCAGGGGATCTTCCCAACCCAGGAATCCAACCACATCTCCTACACTGGCAGGTGGGTTCTTTACCACTGAGCCACCAGGGAAGCCCCAGCACAGACTGGAGAAAAAGACAAATTCATACTGAAGGAGTGATACCCTGGATCCTGCATATATAAAGCTAATTAGCAAGCACTACACTTATGGAAAAGAGGAGGTGAGGTTGCCTAAGAACTATCGAATGGACAGAATGAGGAAGGAGCTGGCTAGAGAATGTCTTGCACCATAAATGTATTGGGATGACTAGGTGTTCCCTTGAAGATGAACAAAACATTGGATTCACACTTTGTACTTTACCTTACAGCAAATCCAAGATATATTAAAATGTTAAAAGTGAAAGAGTGAAATTATAAAAATATTATGTCTATGTTCAATACAGGATACAGGATGCTTGGGGCTGGTGCACGAGGATGATCCAGAGAGATGATATGGGGAGGGAGGTGGGAGGGGGTTTCAGGATTGGGAGCTCGTGTAAACCTGGGGCAGATTCATGCCAATGTATGGCAAAACCAATACAGTATTATAAAGTAGAATAAAGTAAAAATAAAATTAAAAATAAAATAAAAGAGCAAAAAAAAAAAAAAAGAAAGAAACTGCAGAGGAAATTTTAAATATAACCTTGGGATATGGAAGATCTTTTTGAGTATGCCTCAAAAATATGAATCCCCAAATTAAAATGGTGATAAAGTTAATAAGAGGATCTTCTTAAGTGAATAATGCAAAGAAATACAGGAAAACAATAAAATGAGAAAGACTAGAGATCTCTTCAGGAAAATTGGAACTATCAAGGGAACATTTCACACAAGGATGGGAATGATAAAGGACAGAAATGGTAAGGATCTAACAAAAGCAGAAGATACTAAGTAGAGGTGGCAAGAATACACTGTAGAAAGGTACAAAAAGGTCTTAATGACTCAGATAACCATGATGGTGTGGTAACTCATCCAGAGCCAGACATTCTGGAGTATGAAGTCAAGTGGGCCTTAGGAAGCATCACTATGAACAAAGTGACTGGAGGTGACAGAATTCCAGCTGAGCTCTTTCAAATCCTAAAAGATAATGCTATTAAAGTATTGCACTCAATATGCCAGCAAATTTGGAAAACTCAGTTGTGGCCACAGGATTGGAAAAGGTCACTTTTAATTCCAATCCCAAAGAAGGGTAATGCCAAAGAATATTCAAACAACAGTATAATTGCAGTCATATCACATGTTAGCAAGGTAACACTCAAAATTCTCAGGCTAGGCTTCAATAGCACATGAACCAAGAACATCTATATGTATAAACTGAGTTAAGAAAAGGCAGAAGAACCAGAGATAAAATTGCCAATATTCATTGGATCATAGGGAAAACTAGGGAATTCCAGAAAACCATCTACTTCTGCTTTGTTGACTATACTAAAGCCTTTGACTGTATGGATCACAACAAACTGTGGAAAATTCTTAAAGAGATGGAAATACCAGAACACCTTACCTATTTCTTGAGAAACACGTATGCGAGTCAAGAAGCAACAGTTAGAACTGAACATGGAACAATGGACTGGTTCCAAATTGGAACAGGAGTTATGTCAAAGCTTATTGGTCACTTTCTTATTTAGCTTCTATGAAGAGTACATCACACAAACTGCCAGGCTGAATGATGTGCTAGCTGGAATCAAGTTTGCTGGGAGGAATATCAACAACCTCAGATATGCAGATGATACCACCGTAACAGCAGAGAGTGAAGAAGAATGAAAGAGCCTCTTGATGAGGGTGAAAGTGGAGAGTGAAAAAGCTGGCTTGAAACTCAACGTTGCCTCTGGTCCTATCGCTTAATGGCAAATAGAAGGGGAACAAGTGGAAGCAGTGACAGATTTTATTTTCTTGGGCTCCAAAGTCACTGCAGATGGTGACTGCAGCCATGAAATTAAAAGATGCTTGCTCCTTGGAAGAAAAGCTATGACAAATCTAGACAGCATATTAAAAAGCAGAGATATCACTTTGCTGACAAAGGTCTACATAGTCGAATATATGGTTATTCCAGTAGTCATGTACAGATGTGAGAGTTGGGCCATAAAGAAAGCTGAGCCCCAAAGAACTGATGCTTTTGAACTGTGGTGCTGGAGATGACTCTTGAGAGTCCCTCGGACTCCAAAGAGATCCAACCAGTCAGTCCTAAAAGAAATAAACTCTGAATATTCATTGGAAAGACTGAAGCTGAAGCTCCAATAATTTGGCCACTTGATGTGAACAGCCAACTCATTGGAAAAGATCCTGATGCTGGGAAAGATTGAAAGCAAAAGGAGAAGAGAGCAGCAGAGATGAGATGGTTGGATTGAATCACTGACTCAGTGGACATGAATCTGAGCAGACTCTGGGAGATGGTGAAGGACAGGGAAGCCTGGCATGTTACAGTCCATGTGGTCACAAGGAGTTGGACATGACTTAGGAGCTGAACAACAACAACAACAAAATTTAATCTTATACAAATATAAATATTCCATATAGCTAAAAAACAGTCAAAATTTTAAAAATACAGGAGGAAACATTTGTAATTCATAGGACCAATTAGCAGCTAATTTCCAAAGCATATGAAACCAGTGAAATAAAGACAAATGACCCAAATGAGAAAATTAGGAAAGATCATTGATAGACATTATATATTAATATAACTTGCATATAACTGGCAACAGCTTTCAAAAAAAAAAAGAATCTAGACACTTTGTCCTGGAAATTCCATTATAGATAGTTTTTCCTACAAATCAAATTTTATGGATGAGGAATATTGACCATGGATATTTACAACAGGATTGTCTTTAACAAAAAATATTGGAGGAAACCTAGAGATGATTTATGACTGGTGGAGTAGTGTTACAAATTATGAAACAGTTATACACTGGACTACTATGTACCATTGTAAAGAAGAGAGCAGCTCTTATACCCTTATATTTCCAAGATTCATTGTCAAATTAAAAAAAAATGACATCTAGAACAGTCACAGCTTGTACCATAGAAAGAGGACAAATACTAAAAAGTGGTAATTTTGTTAAACCTCACTGGTAACCCAGAAAATGTAAATTAAAACATTAAGACACTAGCATTTTTAAAAAATTACAGATTAAGTATATCCACCACTGGTAAAGGTGTGGGTAAATGGCTATTTGTAGGTTATTAGTAGCAGTATAAACTGGTAATTTGAAGTATCCAAAGATATTCAAAATGCATTTGCTGGTTGACCAAGCAATTCTGTTTCTAGAAATTTAAATTATATGAGTATTCATATATGTTCTGCAAAGTGTGTAGAAGATATTAATTGCTTTATTACTTGAGTAATAGTACTCATTTTAGAATAGAATAGAAACAAGTTAAATGACCATCAATAAAGAATGATTAAATAAATTATATTTTATATACACCATGGGCAAGTCCAAAGTGCATGCTCTTAACATACACTGTCTCTCATTCTACACTATCTTCGCATATTCCTAATAACGTTTTCTGAAATAGAACTCAATCTAGTAATCAATTAGCTCATCCATCCAATTATCCTTTCTTGCTTTATTTCACAGTCACTCAATTAAACTAGGAACCATGCCTTCTGCTATGTTCCCTAATGCTCAAGTGGTAAAGAATCTGCCTGCAATGCAGGAAACGTGGGTTTGATCTCTGAGTTGGGAAGGTTCCCTGGAGAAGGAAATAAAACCTACTCCAGTATTCTTGCCTACAGTCCATAGACTTGCAAACTGTCGAACATGGCTAAGCGTGCATGCACAGCCTTTGAAGAAATATCTCCATCCTGCTCACTAAGATTAAATTTTTTGGAGTTCCTTGGTGGCTCAGCAGTAAAGAATCCACCTGCAATGCAGGAGACATGGGTTCAGTTGCTATTTCAGGAAGATCTCCTGGAGGAGGGCATGGCAACCCACTCCAGTACTCTTGCCTGGAGAATCTCATGGACAGAGGTTCCTGATGGGCTACAGTCTATGGGGTCATGAAGAGTCGGATATGACTGAAGCAACTGAGCATGCATGCAGTGAATGTTGGGATTTTTAAAGGATGTGGTCCTTGCCCTCAAAATAGCTTCAGGTGCATGTTTTATGAGCTTAATGTCCCATCATTTATAATGTGGCGGATGCTGCAGTGTTGCAACACTAGTTGTAAACAAGTTTCTGCTGGAAATATCTTTCCTAGAAACTGGTGTAAAGCAGTTGAATCTAAATACTATTTTTGGCCCAAATTATCTGTATGACCTTGTACCAGTTGCTAAAACTCACTGAAGCGTGAGTTCTTTGCTGTGTAATGGAGTGATGATACCAACTTTGCAATATTTAGGGGACGATTAAGCGAGAGATGAACGTGGCACACAAGAGGCTAAACAAATGCTTGGTTGAGGGAATTCCCTGGTGGTTCACTGGGTGGAACTCCATGCTTTCACTGCAGAGGGCCTGGATTCAATCACTGGTTGGGGAACTAAGATCCCACAAAACTGAATGGACAGCCAAAAAAGAAAAAGTGTTTGTTTGAAGGGCTATCAGCAAAGAACTTTCACTCTAGACAGTGAGAAGACAAGCGACTGGACAACTGCAGAGCTGTGTAAAATGTGGTGAGAGAGATCAGCACAGGTAGGCGTGACACTGAACAGGTTTAGATTCCGGTTTGGCTTGGGTACCAGCCAATCGTGCACATCCATCGTGACCAGATATGCTGATACGGGGCCCTGGATGCCCAGTGATGTCCAGACATCACTCCTTTCATGGTTGGATCCAGGGGAGCTGGTGAGGGATTGGGTGGGGGATGGGGACAACCAGGCAGAGAGGCCAGGTATGAAGGATTCGGAGGGTTGCTTAAGTGAGGCTGGTACAGTGGCTATTTTCTGCAGGAACAGAGTATTTTAATATTTTGACCATTAGATTAAAATATTACTAGTTAATGCTGGCGCTGTGGGAACACAGAGGAGAGACATTTATACTAAGTACAGTCTGAGAACATTTCCTGGAGGAGGAAATTTACCAGAAAAGAAAATGTGTGGAAGTAGTAAATGAATTGAAACTGTATGCCCAAATCTTCCTCCTCCAAGTCTAATAGAAGGAACAACAACAACAAAAAGTAAAAACAAAATCACAAAAATTTTACCAACAGTAAACAAACAAAGGATTTGAGCTAAAACCTCAACATCCAAAGCCTGGAGCCAAGGAAACAAATGGAAGACCCAGAAGAGGAGAGATCTCACAAGACTGTTTCTCGCCCAGCCCTTGAGCTGCCAGAGCCTTGAAAATTCCTACTGTGTGCCCAGAACTTCAAAGAAGAGGGTCTCTTTAAAATGTCTTTATCTGAGAGAGACAAAGAAACAGCTGCTGGGGGGGGTGGGGGGTGAAACAGGAAAAGTAGCACATGACAGCTACACAAGAAATTGAGGCTAATCTCAATGGGAGTGGGACCATCACTTCCCCCATTTCACCCCACGGAGATGACATGAGCTCTGCTCAAGAATATGCCACAAATACTGGAGGGAGAGCAGAGCACAGGCACTCTTTAAAAGAGAAGACAGGAAAAGGAAAGGCAGCATCGCAGGCGCTGCTCCTTAGGGAGTTTTCAGGGCGGAGAAAAGCAGGTGGAGTGGAACAGGAGACACCCATTCATCTGTAAATTACAGCTCAGTGGGAAATCAGCAACCCATGCATTGTTATCAGAGCAAAGGCCTGATCGGAACTGGACAAACCAGAGTCGTTTGGAAAAGACATTACTGCAATCTAGTCCAGCTACTTCAGGTTATTCAGGTGAAAATGTACTTTGTGTGGGGGTGGGGTGGAGGTAGGCAAGAGGAACGTGACATGGAAAATGAGAGGATGCCAAATAGAGGAAAACATGGAAGGCAATTCCTAGCAATTGCTTTATGCTACAGAACAACTTAGTAAAAGTAAAAATTTGGGTTAGTTCAAGAGGAATTGATAAAACAGCTAACTTAAAAAAAAAAGTATAGCTGACAGACCTAAGGACATAAGCTCACAAAATCATTGCTGAACTCAAATATAAACTAGATTTCAAATGTAAGAAGATACGCTACAGACTGAGGGACAACGTTTGCAAGTCACTTATCTAATGAAGGACTTGTACACAGAGTATGTGAAGAATACTCAAAACTCAACAGTAAGAAAACAAACAATTCAAGTTTAAAATGAGCTAGAGATTTACCCAGGTAAAATGAAAGCTTATGCCCACATAAAAATATACATGTTACATGCAGGTCATAAAGGCAAGATTTAAATTTAGGAGACTCCCAATCTCCAGTTCCACGTGCAAGGAGCCTGGAAGTCTCCCCTCAGTCCCAACTACAAGCAAAAAGCTAAGCAAACTGAAAAGTCAACAACTCTTCTAAACTTTGTGTGAGAAGTGAGGTCACTGCCCGCGAAATTGGGGAGACCAACAGGTGAGAGGCACAGTTTATCGGAGCAAAAAATCTTCAGCTGAAGCTTCTGGGGAATCAAAGGCAAGGCAGAAAATCCTGAACTAGGGTTGATGAATTGCTGGAGGCTCAGTGTGGACAACTCAGAGAGTTAAAAACTCCAGAGGGATCCCAGTTACAGGGCACCCCCTACACTTCTCTAGGTTTTACTTCTGGGAACTTGACTGTGTTCTCATGATGAATATCAAAGAAAAATCTCCTCGTGTTTCTAGCAGGGGGAGGGCATGGCAGCCACTTTAAGTCTGTCAGAGAGCTCTGTTCTAACAAGGCCAGCCCTTGAAAGAAACTATATAACCAGATCCTTATATTCCGGGGTTTCTCCAGAGCCTAACTGAGGCAAGGGGAGGGAAATGCTCAACTCCAGCCTACCTTGGTCATCCTGTCCCTCTTAAGGGAGGAGGAGGTTCACTCTGCAGAGGCATATGCTCACGGAGGGCCTGAGACCTCAGCCCAGGGTTATAGAGCTTTTCCCTCAAACCACACCACTCTGCAACATTAGTAAAGGCCTTGTTCAGCAGTTTCTTTTACCCAGTACCATGTCTGTCTATCAGGAAAAATTACAAGGCATACTAATAGGCAAACAAGCAAACAGTTTGAGGAAATATAGAAAACATCACAATCACACAGAATCCAATAACCAGGGTAACTGGAATTATCAGACTGAGAAGTTAAAACAGCTGTGATCAGTATGTGAAGAGCTTAAATGGATAAAGGGGACTGCATACAAGAGCAGATGGGCAGTGTAAGCAGAAGGATAAAAATTCTTAGAAAAAGCTAGAGATAGCCTAGAGATTTTAAAACAAACAAACAAAAAAACCACACTGTAACAGATTGCCTCTGATAGGCTTATTAATAGATTGGACACAGTTGAAGAAAGAATCAGTGAATTTGAGGATATAACAATAGAAACCTCCAAAGCTGAAAAGTAAAGAGGACAAAGATGGAGAAAAAAGAACAGACTATGCAAGAATTGCAGGAAAATTGGAAAAGGTATAGTGCTAGGTAATGAGAATACCAAAAGGAGATGAAACAAAGCAAGGGCCAGTGGAAATATTTCAAACAATCAAGACTGACAATATCCCTAAATTAATATGAAACCTCAAAGTACAGATGCAGGAAGCTCAGAGAACACCAAGAAGATAAATGATAAAAATAAAACCATCCCACTACATCTAGGCTTGTCACATTCAAACTACAGAAAAATCAAAGATAAAGGAAACATCCAGAAAAAATCCATAGACAAAACATATCTTACCTCTAAAAGACTAAAGATAAGAATTACATCTGACTTCTCAGAAACCGTGCAAGCAAGAAGATTATGACTTGCCATATGTAATGTAGTGAAAGATAAAACTCAACGAACACACAATTCTGTACCCTGCCAAATTATTCTTCAAAAATGAAAGAGATATAAAAACTTTGTCAGATAAAAACTAAGGAAATTTGTTGCCAGTAGACATGCCTTGCAAGAAATGTTAAAAGAAATTCTTTCGAGGAAAGGGAAATATCTTGGCCAGAGTTTCAGATCTATATAAAGGAAGAAAAAACTGAAGAAGAAACAAGTGAAAATAAAATAAAAAATATGCTTATGTCTGCATATATGAGGAAGGAGTTAGGTTTATTATAAGCCACTTACACTACCCAGGAAATAGTATAGTGTTATTTGAAAGTGAGCTTGGGTTACTTATATTTTGTAAATGTATATTGCAAACTCTAGAGAAACTACTAACATTTTTTTTTAGCGTAGCTGTTATTCTAAGAAAGGAGAGAAAATATAATCATATAAAATGATCAGCTAAAACCACAAACACTAGAGAAGGAAAAGAAGACAACAATAGAAACAAACAGCAGAATAGCAAGCAGAAAACAGTAACAAATATGGTAGCTATTAATCCAACTATGTCGGTAATTACTCTAAACCATAATGGCCTGAATATGTCAGTTAAAGAATAGAGATTTTTAAGAGTGGATCAAAAAAAAACAAGAACCAACATTATGTTGTCTATAAGAAATTCACTTCAATATGAAGACACAAATGGGTTAAAAGTAAATGGATGGAAAAAGACATCCCATGCCTACATGAATTAAAAGAGAGCAGGGGTGGCAATCTCAGACAAAACAGATTTCAGAGCAAGGAAAGTTGTCATTATTCATGATAAAAAGGGACATTACATACTGATGGAGGGGTCAATTCTCCAAGAAGATGTAACAATATTAACATGTATGTGCTTAACAACACAGCATCAAAATATGTGAGAGAAAAACTAATGGAAATGCAAGGAGAAATAGATGAATCCAATCCTACAGTTGGAGACTTCTGTAGTTGCCCACTACAGTCTGTCTATAAAAACTCTGTAACCCCTTTGCTCCGGGCTTAGAGCTTGGAGTGTTAACTGTTCTGGGCTGGCCGGCGTAATAAACCTGAGTTTTCCAACTCTCCAAGTGTGGTGCTTCGTTTCTCTAGTACTGGTTTCTGCGACAAAGAGAAAGACATATTGATGAAAATCTGATCCTAACATTGGAGCAGAGCCATGGGACTCAGGAACCAGGTCAGTTCGACAGACATTCGCTGAATGTTCCTGAACACATCTTCTGTCAGGCACTAGATCTTCACAGAATCAGATAAGACCAGGCCCCTGCCCGAAGGGATTTCATTGTGCCATCTGGGAGATAGACACATAATCTTGAAATTAGTGCTGACATAGAGCCATGCCCACGTGTCAGGGGAGGAATCCAGGTGTTTAAGGAAGGCTTCCTGGAGAGTGTCATGCCTGAGTACATACCTGAAAGGTGAGTGCGACCTGGCCTGATGGTGATGAGTGAGGGAAGCATTCCAGGAAGAGGCAGGATTGTAAATAAAGTGATAAAAACTGGAGAACAGCAGGCAGCGAGCCAGAGCACAGCACCTGCGACGGAGAAGTACTGGCCTGGGAAGGTGACAGACAGGTCAGAGCAGAAGGAGGCAAGGCCACACTTGAATTTAGAGCACTGTGGAGACTGGACTGAAGCAGGTATTAACAGTTTCAGCAGAGGCAAAAGGGAAAGAAACCTAGACAGGACACTAAGGGGACATTCTAGGTGACGAAGGTGGCCAGTCCCCTCAAGTTCACCTGGATACCAATCATTGTCCACGGGGCTCTAGTCTGCAGGAACTGACTCACACATTTGGCTGTTTCTAAAGCAAAGGGTCAGGTGAGTGGGTGTGCCCACTGTCATGGGAAAGAAACTCCCAAGTGGCATAACGCACTGTACTCAGTAACCTATAATTGTGCAGAATCCAGCCACCTCCATTACTCATCCAAAAAGGCTGGTTCAACTAGTGTGTAGGCTGGTGTGTAGGCAAGGATGGCCTGCTCATAAGGCCTGTTGCTAAATAGGCATTGTCCACCTTCAGGATAAACTAGGAGAAGAGTCCTCTTTAGATCCAGGAGAAAGGCTGACACAGGCAGAGAAGTAATTGGGTTTCACAAACATAATGATATTTCCACAAAGTGAGGACTTAAAAAAACTCTTTGATTTGGTGACTTTCCATTACCTGAACCTTCCTTTGGGAAAAATTAAACTATGAAGTTTCCTCCTTTCTTTCTCCATCTACTCACCTTCCTCTCCATTTTAGATGTCTGAGTATTGGCCCTGATGCTCAGAGTGATAGTGATAAGGCTTGTCATTGAGCCAATTTGATAGTATTGCTGTGTACTCTTCTTTATCATTGGTTTTCTTTTACACTCATGAAACTACTCTGAAACCCTGTACTGGAAAACTTGCCTGTGTGTTTCTCCTGGATTTTCATGCTACTGTCATGCTTAGAACATGTCATCTAGTGTACATTGGTTTTATCACACTTTTTTCAGCAACACCAGCTGGGTATCCTACAATTCAATTCAGTTTTGCTGCCTATAAATGCTGGAGAAGACTCTTGAGAGTCCCTTGGACTGCAAAGAGATCAAACCAGTCAATCCTAAAGGAAATCAACCCTGAATATTCACTGGAAGGACTGAGGTTGAAGCTATAATACTTTGGTCACCTGATGTGAAGAGCTGATTCATTGGAAAAGACCCTGATGCTAGGGAAGACTGAAGGCAAGAGGAGAAGAGGGGGACAGAAAATGAGATGGTTGGATGGTCTCACTGACTCAATGCAGATGAGTTTGAGCAAACTCCAGGAGATAGTGAAGGACGGGGAAGCCTTGTGTACCCCAGTTCATAGGATCCCAAAGAGTCAGACACAACTTAGCGATGGGATAACAACAACCTATAAATAGTATCGGATCCCCCAGGTTGAGGACCCAGCCCCACAAATACTGCCTCAACTTCAAATGCCAATTGCCAGTCCAAAGTTTTCACCTGTACTCAAGACCAACTGGCTACAGATTAGTGCTCCCAAGACCCTCTTCTTGAGTTCAATAATTTGCTAGAATGGCTCACAGAACTCAGAGGAACACATTTACTGGTTTATTATAAAGGATGTAATAAAGAAACAAAAGAACTTCCAGGTTGAAACTGAGCAGAACTCTCCTGTGAGGCCTTCCCAGGGATAGACTGATCCCCACCTCACATTCCTCACTTGCCTCTTGTTCATAGGAAATCTTTAGCTTCTGAAGTCTTCCTCAAGTTCCAAAGAACACATGTCACTGGAAAATTGATAGAAAACAGAAACAATGAAAAAGAGTCAAACATGACAAAATAATAATAGTTAAACCTTAAAACAAAATCAAGGACTTCTAGTTCCTCCTCAAAGGCTGTAGATACTGTCTTGAACCATACCCTTGAGTTTTTTGGCAGATACTAAACTCCCTCCAAACAGAAAGTTGACAGCATGCTGACCACAAGCACATAGATCCCAGACTGATTTGAGCCAGAAAATTGACAATTGAGATTCCCAAAACACCATCCTATTACATCACCACCAATCAGTTAGAAAGATCACCATGAACTGATCACATACCACATTACCCTCTCCTTCGCCTTGGCTTTAAAAACCCTACCTGAACGCCTTAGGGCATTTGGGACTTTAGAGCATTAGTTACCCATACTCTTTGCTCGGTGCCTTGCAATAAATGCTGTAATCTTTCTTTTACCACAACCTGATGGGAGATGGTACCAGCAGTAGACGGGCCTCAGTGCTGATCAGATGAGCATACTCAAGTTTGGTTTAGTGCCAAGATGAAGGGATCCATAGAGCAAGATCTGGAAGGGTTCCAAGCACAGAAGCTCTGTCCCAGGAAGTTGGAATCCACCACTCTCCTGGCATGTCTGTTAAGCGAAGCACACTGATTGAAACCGCCCACCCTGGCCAGGCACCATAGTAACCATTTGCACGAGTTTTATGACAGGAGATCCTGATAAGGAATATGGAACTAATAAGCCACCACCAACCGGAAGAGTCCGGGAAAGGTCTAAAGGAGACACCACGTGTCCATCCACTTCCCAGAATCCCTCTCGCTAGCATCCATCTTGGCTGAGCGATGCGTTCACCACCAAGAAAGACTCTGAATTAGCATGATTGGCCAAAGACCACCCGGAAACTAATCCCATCACCATAAAACTCGAGACTTCGAGCCACGCGGCAGAGCAGTTCTCCTGGGTTTCCTTACCCTACTGCCCTCCACCCGGGTGCCCTTTCCCAATAAAATCTCTTGCTTTGTCAGCACATGTG
Organism: Madoqua kirkii; assembly: GCA_006408675.1. Taxonomy (NCBI): domain Eukaryota; kingdom Metazoa; phylum Chordata; class Mammalia; order Artiodactyla; family Bovidae; genus Madoqua; species Madoqua kirkii. The sequence continues at coordinate 60,317 of SJYC01121252.1, forward strand.
TCTTCCTGGACAATTCATTTCCGAGTGTTAGACAAGAGCCCAGTTTCAGGCCCTGGAAGGGGTCCGCTTTCCTGCAACACGTCTGTCAACCTTGAAATTTTCCGAAGCCCATACTTTTAGTATCTCTACAGATACTCAAGTTCTAGCCCTTTCCCCTTCCCAGAAGAGAACAGGAAGGGCTGAAAGTTCCAAGCTTTTAATCATGGCTCAGTCTTTATGGTGATCATCTTGTGGCCATCCAGGAGTCCACCGAGGAAAATGGTCCTTAGAAACAATGACATCACCCAAGGGATTTAGGCACTCCAAACCAGGAACTGAGAGACAGAGGCCAATATAGACATTTTTTATTATTTCACAAACCCCTTATAATTTTTGGCTTAGGAATATTGACTTCATTGTTCAGCTTCCATTCTTACCACTTAGTCAAAAGGAGATCACTGTTCTTCCCCAAAGTAGATTTCTGTAGAAAATGAGCATGTAACATGAGCATTAGTATTTATAGTTATATCAACCAAGTCAGTAAGACACAGGAAAACTTCCAGCATTTGGTCAGGGAAAGAAGTGGGGACATCAACACAAGGAGGAGTATAAGGCACTTTATCTAAAACACTTCTTTTTTATTCACGGAAACAACAACAAAAACAACCATCAGAGAAGTTGTCTACCTGAACCAAAACGTTGCCTGAGTCATCAGTTCAGCTCAGTCAAGAGGTGTCATATTCACAGGGCCTGCACCTCCCTGCTTAGTGAGAATGCTCCTGTTTGTCATAATTCCTTAGCAACCTTCAACAGAAGACAGCTAGCCCAGCAGAGGACTGGGGAGGGACCAACGTAGTCACCAAGCAGGCTGTCATTAGAAATCCTCTAGAAGTCTCCTTTCTTTGCAGACAAGTTGCCATTTCTTGCTTGCAAGCCACACCTTTACTCTGAGCTTTGCCATTCATCATTTGGATGTTGGAATCAGAAACTCGTAGGAAGTTTTTCTGGTTATGGAATCTTGAATTAAGGGCCTTGTGTAATTTTCAAAACTAGTATTTAATTTGAAAACTCAATTAAATGTTCTCTTTTTTTGATCATCCACTGTCTTCTGGCTGCTCTGTGGAGTATCAAAGAAGGACAGCATAACACAACTATAATCACAGTAACTATAGCTGGTATTCTGGGGGCTTGTGCAGTGCATCATCTAGGGGGTTATGTTTATTAACTCATTTGACATTTATTGGGCTTCCCAGATGGTTCAGTGGTAAAGAATCCACCCGCCAATGCAGGAGACATGGGTTCAGTCCTCTCTTGCTTTGTCAGCACATGTGTCTTCCTGGACAATTCATTTCCGAGTGTTAGACAAGAGCCCAGTTTCAGGCCCTGGAAGGGGTCCGCTTTCCTGCAACACGTCTGTCAACCTTGAAATTTTCCGAAGCCCATACTTTTGGTATCTCTACAGATACTCAAGTTCTAGCCCTTTCCCCTTCCCAGAAGAGAACAGGAAGGGCTGAAAGTTCCAAGCTTTTAATCATGGCTCAGTCTTTATGGTGATCATCTTGTGGCCATCCAGGAGTCCACCGAGGAAAATGGTCCTTAGAAACAATGACATCACCCAAGGGATTTAGGCACTCCAAACCAGGAACTGAGAGACAGAGGCCAATATAGACATTTTTTATTATTTCACAAACCCCTTATAATTTTTGGCTTAGGAATATTGACTTCATTGTTCAGCTTCCATTCTTACCACTTAGTCAAAAGGAGATCACTGTTCTTCCCCAAAGTAGATTTCTGTAGAAAATGAGCATGTAACATGAGCATTAGTATTTATAGTTATATCAACCAAGTCAGTAAGACACAGGAAAACTTCCAGCATTTGGTCAGGGAAAGAAGTGGGGACATCAACACAAGGAGGAGTATAAGGCACTTTATCTAAAACACTTCTTTTTTATTCACGGAAACAACAACAAAAACAACCATCAGAGAAGTTGTCTACCTGAACCAAAACGTTGCCTGAGTCATCAGTTCAGCTCAGTCAAGAGGTGTCATATTCACAGGGCCTGCACCTCCCTGCTTAGTGAGAATGCTCCTGTTTGTCATAATTCCTTAGCAACCTTCAACAGAAGACAGCTAGCCCAGCAGAGGACTGGGGAGGGACCAACGTAGTCACCAAGCAGGCTGTCATTAGAAATCCTCTAGAAGTCTCCTTTCTTTGCAGACAAGTTGCCATTTCTTGCTTGCAAGCCACACCTTTACTCTGAGCTTTGCCATTCATCATTTGGATGTTGGAATCAGAAACTCGTAGGAAGTTTTTCTGGTTATGGAATCTTGAATTAAGGGCCTTGTGTAATTTTCAAAACTAGTATTTAATTTGAAAACTCAATTAAATGTTCTCTTTTTTTGATCATCCACTGTCTTCTGGCTGCTCTGTGGAGTATCAAAGAAGGACAGCATAACACAACTATAATCACAGTAACTATAGCTGGTATTCTGGGGGCTTGTGCAGTGCATCATCTAGGGGGTTATGTTTATTAACTCATTTGACATTTATTGGGCTTCCCAGATGGTTCAGTGGTAAAGAATCCACCCGCCAATGCAGGAGACATGGGTTCAGTCCCTCAGTTGGGAAGAATCCTTGGATGAGGAAAAAACAACCCACTCCACAATTGTTGCTTGGAAAATTTCATGGACACAGGAGCCTGACAAGCTATATATTCCATGGGGTTTCAAAGAGTCAGACACAACCAAGCACGCGTGCACACATGCCTTCACACTTATTCTATGCCTTGCCACGATGATTCTATTACGTTGCCCATTTTAGGAACAAGGAAACTGATTGATAGAAAAGTTAAGGCCATTGCTAAGATTGCACATTTAGACACTGGTGGAGCAGGGACTTGAAATTTTATGGCTAAGAGCATAGAGGACATCTTCAGGCAGATTTTGGTCTGTCTGTTGCCTCTTCTTTTACAGATGTCACCTCGGTGGGAAAAGTGATCCATTGCTTAAAGCTTCTGTTTTCTCACCAGGATAACTAGATAATTATACTTACTTCATTGGCCAGTTGTCAGGATGGGAGGGGTCTGTGTGTGGAAAAGGGACAGGAACCCCAAGGTTGACCCCTCAGTGTATGAGCTGCTACTATTATTGTTTCCAATCAGCCTCCGCAGGGTACCCAGTTCCATCATTAAGCAGCTAAATCCCTGCCAGGCCACCACCAGCGCCTGCTCTGAGGTCTGCCCTTGTGACTTCTCATCTAGGCTTGTATGTGAGACCGTTCTCACATAGGTGGGGACAAGGTGGGCCAGTCAGCAGTCATAGCAACCCTCCTACTAGCCCTTGGTTAGGTTCAGTTCAGTCGCTCAGTTGTGCCTGACTCTTTGTGACCCCATGGACTGCAGCACGCCAGGCCTCCCTGTCCATCACTCCCGGAGCTTACTCAAACTCATGTTCATCGAGTCAGAGATGCCATTCAACCATCTCATTCTCTGTTGTCCCCTTCTTCTCCCAACTTCAATATTACTATCCCTTGGACTATAGCCCGCCAGGCTCCTCTATCCATGGGATTCTCTAGGCAAAACTCCTGGAGTGAGTTGCCATTTCCTTCTCCAGAGGAACTTCCCAATCCAGGGATCGAACCTGGGTCTCCTACATTGCGGGCAAATTCTTTACCAACTGAGCTTCAGGCAGATTCTTTATCAACCAAGCTACAAGGGAAGCCCTAGTGTCAGCCTACCTATAGGGCAAACCAGTCCTTTGGAGGAGTTCCTTAAAAAAAAACAAAACTGAAAGACTTTTTTTCTATTCCAGAGGCTATATTTTAAGTTGTCTCAAAACTCAAACTACAAATTTGATAAACTTTCTTCTGTATCAGCTGCTCTGAAATAAGTTCTACCCCCACCCCCTGCCCCATAAATATCACTTCCTGCTCACTAGATAGCCTATATTTTGAGTAAATGTATATTCCCAAATTTCTTGATAATCCATCCAGCCACTTTCATATGATGAAAGTATTTCATTGATGTGTTTATTGTTTGTTTAAATATGTATAAGGCTAGTAAACCAATATTACAGATCTTTCTGATGAAAGTCACTGATATCAAGAGGCATGTACAGGACATATTAAATGATAGTTTTCAACCAGGTCATCCTACTGAGACCTTGAGACTTGGCCTAAGGCCTTAGGGAATCTGATCCCCAGATTCCTCATCTGTCAAGTGGAAGTGACTGTAATAGTGCAGATTTACTGAAGGCACACTGTGTGGCAAGTCCTACTGTTCTATGTGTTCTGCACATACTAAATTGTTTAACCCTTTCAACAACTCATTGGTATAGCCACAGCATACCACTCTACAGTGTTCCCGCTCTACAGACAGGGATACTAAAAGCAGCTTATAAAGCTTTATTAGTGGGAGGCTGAACCTTTCACCCACAACGGTCTAGCTCCAGGGCCTAAGCTCTTGGTCACTGCATACTTCTGCCTCCCATTTCATACTAAGCTAATTGAAGAGCTCATATACTACTTTGTAAACAGTCAGCCCTCTTTAACCAAGGAGTCCACTCTGATGATTCAACCAATCACAGATGGAAAATATTCAGTAAAAACAAGTCCAGAAAGTTCCACAAAGCACATCTTAAAATTCACCACACCCAGAAACTACTTACATTGCATTTATTAAGTTGTAATAAGCAGTAATAGTAATCTAGAAATGATTCAAAGTACATGAAAGGGTGTGTATAGGTTATATGCAAATACCGTCCATTTACATAAGTGATGTCATGGGCTTCCTTGGTAGTTCAGCTGGTAAAGAATCCACGTGCAGTGCAGGAGACCCCAGTTTGATCCCTAGGTTGGGAAGATTCCCTGGAGAAGGGACAGGGTACCCAATCCAGTATTCTGAAGCTTCCCTGGCAGTTCAGATGGTAAAGAATCTGCCTGCAGTGCAGGAGACCTGGGTTCAGTCCCTTGGTGGGGAAGATACCCTGGAGAAGGCAATGGCTACCCACTCTTTTTGCCTGGAGAATTCCATGGACAGAGGAGCCTGGCAGGCTGCAATCCATGGGGTCACATTCAGATACGACTGAGTGACTTTCATTTTAACATAAGGGACTTGAGAACCTCAAAGTTTGGTATCTGTGCAGGGTCTTGGAACTAGTACCCTGTAGGATATCAAGGGACCCAAAATATAACAGATTTGAAAGTAATATATTGCATTCACTGTCTGAGACATGAAATAATGCTAACTGGGAGGGATTGAGGGCAGGAGGAGAAGGGAACGACCGAGGATGAGATGGCTGGATGGCATCACTGACTCAATGGACGAGAGTCTGAGTGAACTCCGGGAGTTGGTGATGGACAGGGAGGCCTGGGGTCACAAAGAGTCAGACACGACTGAGTGACTGAACTGAACTAAACTGAAGCCTAAAAAAATCATAGAATATTACTTTAAACAATCAAATAATTTGTGTTTGGGGCCATTATCTCTAGTCTGAGTATCTTGTAAATTTTCTTGGTAGGATTAGTTGAGAGGAACAGAGAGCTTGGTGACAAGCATTGTATAAATATCCCATAATGAACTTTATAACTATATTAGTTCTTACAAGTACAGTTATTTATAAATAATCTCTTTTCCCCCATAGGTGCAGTTTCCTTCCAATTTTATTTCACTGTAATGATCTGTATTCATTCTTTAAATGTACCACTCTGTTTGTTGCTCAGTCCCAAAGCACTTTAAGAAAAATCAAGAATGAGTATATTTCCAAGCAATGACTTTGGGAGAAATTAATAGTCAAGAGATCAGTTCAGTTCAGTTCAGTTGCTCAGTCGTGTCTGACTCTTTGCAACCCCATGAATTGCAGCACGCCAGGCCTCCCTGTCCATCACCATCTCCTGGAGTTCACTCAAACTCACAACCATCGAGTTGGTGATGCCATCCAGCCATCTCATCCTCTGTCGTCCCCTTCTCCTCCTGCCCCCAATCCCTCCCAGCATCAGAGTCTTTTCCAATGAGTCAACTCTTCACATGAGGTGGCCAAAGTACTGGAGTTTTAGCTTTAGCATCATTCCTTCTAAAGAACACCCAGGGCTGATCTCCAGAGATCAAAGTGCCATAAATATAAAAATTAAAAGATACGTTGAACTCAGAGAAAAATAGATGTTTGGCTTGTCTGCCTAAAACAGAGTCAGAGAGTCAGTTTGATCTTTGATTCAAACACTGATTTTTCTTCAATATTAAAAAAATAAAATAAAAGTTAAAATACAGATAATTCAAAGAAGTAAAACATTTCTACCTCCTAGTTTACCTCTTTTCCTTTATGAAGCTCTTTATGAAAGTTTTAAAGAAAAGTTATTTGCTTTGTTTAAACTAATACACTGCATTGAAAGAATTCAACTAATATTTGAAAAAGTATTCTCAAAGATATAACTAGGAAAAAAAATCCTGCTAAAATTGACCACCACTAATCATAAGGAGACTTCCCTGGTGGCTCAGGCGGTAAAGCGTTTGTCTACAATGTGAGAGACCTGGGTTTGAGCCCTGGGTTGGGAAGATCCCCTGGAGAAGGAAATGACAATCCACTCCAGGACTATTGCCTGGAAAATCCTGTGGACAGAGGAGCCTGGTAGGCTACAGTCCATGAGATCACAAAGAGTCGGACACGACTGAGCAACTTCACTACTACTACTAATCATAAGGAGGCCGCTCAAGTTTGGGGCTTTCAGATGATTCCTGGTCCATTTATGTTTGTCCATGGACACAACTGTGTCTCAGTCTCCTCATTTGTAAGTGGTGATGATAATAACGATAGTACCTTCACTACAGGATTGATATACATGAGCTAAGCCAGGTAAAACACCTGGAATTTTGCTTGACATACACTAAATAATAAATATTACTGCTCTTAGTATTATGTTATTGGACTTCCCAGGTGGTGCTAGCGGTAAAGAGACAAGGGTTCAATCCCTGGATTAGGAAGATCCCCTGGAGGAGGTCATGGCAACCCACTCCAATACACTTGCCTGGAGAATCCCATGAAAGAGGAGGATGGCGGGCTGCAGTCCATATCCTGCACAGAGTTGGACATGACTGAAGTGACTTAGCACACACTATTGTTATTATTACTACAGGCATTTTTTTTTTTTCTTGCCAGACTGCAAGGCGTATGAGATCTTGGTTCCCCAGTCAGGGATTACTCAAACCCCTGACAGTGGACGTGTGGAGTGCCAACCACTGGGGGACCAGAGTAGGTTTCAACAGGCATCTTTTCATGCAAAGCTGGAAAGTAGCTAGCTGATCAGAAACACTGGATCATTTTATAGACTCTATTAAAATTACTATATTTTATTATGTGTGTGTTTAGTCTCTAGGTTGTATACAACTCTTTTGTGATGCCATCAACTGTAGGCCACCAAGCTCCTCCATCCATGGGGATTTCCCAGGCAAGAATACTGGAGTGGGTTGCTATTTGCTTCTCCAGAGGATCTTCCCAACCCGGGGATCAAACCCATGTATCCTATGTCTCCTGCAGGCAGATTCTTTTCCACTGAGACACCTGGAAAGTTCCCTTTTGAAAATGAAAGGACTAACTGAAGGGAATTTCACTTTGATTTAAATGCTTGTTTATCACAAGTAGTGTAATTTTAAAAAAGATCTCTCTAAAGTGAAAAGTGGGGATAAGAGGAAAAAAATAAAGGTAAAAGTCATTTTTTAAAAGTCTTGTGCTTCAGTTTTAGACTGGGGCTATTGAACACTACTGCAAGATTTTTGTTGGTAATGTCACTACTGCCACTGAAAAATTTTTGTTATTTTAGAATTTTCAAGTGATTTTCAAGTTGATAATGTTGGCAATATCATCTGTATCTATGATTCTTATGATTATTAATAATGAGTTTTATATTTCAAAGGATTTAGTGTTCATGCACAGAAATAGAGGAAAAGAACAGAATGGGAAAGACTAGAGATCTATTCAAGAAAATTAGAGATACCAAAGCAACATTTCATGCAAAGATGGGCTCAATAAAGGACAGAAATGGTATGGACCTAACAAAAGCAGAAGATATTAAAAAGAGATGGCAAGAATACACAGAAGAACTATACAAGAAAGATCTTCATGACCCGGATAATCACGATGGTGTGATCACTCATCTAGAGCAAGACATCCTGCAATGTGAAGTCAAGTGGGCCTTAGAAAGCATCACTATGAACAAAGCTAGTGGAGGTGATAGAATTCCAGTAGAGCTATTTCAAATCCTAAAAGACAATGCTGTGAAACTGCTGCACTCAATATGAAACAAATTTGGAAAACTCAGCAGTGGCCACAGGACTGGAAAAGGTCAGTTTTCATTCCAATCCCAAAGAAAGGCAATGCCGAAGAATGATCAAACTACCACACAATTGCACTTATCTCACATGCTAGTAAAGTAATGCTCAAAATTCTCCAAGCCAGATTTCAGCAATACGTGAACTGTGAACTTCCTGATGTTCAAGCTGGTTTTAGAAAAGGCAGAGGAACCAGAGATCAAATTGCCAACATCTGCTGGACTATGGAAAAAGCAAGAGAGTTCCAGAAAAACATTTCTTTCTGCTTTATTGACTATGCCAAAGCCTTTGACTGTGTGGATCACAATAAACTGTGGAAGATTCTGAAAGAGATGGGAATACCAGACTACTTAACCTGCCTCTTGAGAAATGTTTATGCAAGTCAGGAAGCAACAGTTAGAACTGGACATGGAACAACAGACTGGTTCCAAATAGGAAAAGGAGTACGTCAAGGCTATATATTGTCACCCTGCTTATTTAACTTCTATGCAGAGTACATCATGAGAAACGCTAGACTAGAAGAAACACAAGCTGGAATCAAGATTGCCGGGAGAAATATCAATAACCTCAGACATGCAGATGACACCACCCTTACGGCAGAAAGTGAAGAGGAACTAAAAAGCCTCTTGATGAAAGTGAAAGAGGAGAGTGAAAAAGTTGGCTTAAAGCTCAACATTCAGAAAATGAAGATCATGGCATCTGGTCCCATCACTTCATGGGAAATAGATGGGGAAACAGTGTCAGACTTTATTTTTTGGGGCTCCAAAATCACTGCAGATGGTGACTGCAGCCATGAAATTAAAAGACGCTTACTCCTTGGAAGAAAAGTTATGACCAACCTAGATAGTATATTCAAAAGCAGAGACATTACTTTGCCGACTAAGGTCCGTCTAGTCAAGGCTATGTATTTTCCAGTAGTCATGTATGGATGTGAGAGTTGGACTGTGAAGAAGGCTGAGCACCGAAGAATTGATGCTTTTGAACTGTGGTGTTGGAGAAGACTCTTGAGAGTCCCTTGGACTGCAAGGAGATCCAACCAGTCCATTCTGAAGGAGATCAGCCTTGGGATTTCTTTGGAAGGAATGATGCTAAAGTTAAAACTCCAGTACTTTGGCCACCCCATGCGAAGAGTTGACTCACTGGAAAAGACTTTGATGCTGGGAGGGATTGGGGGCAGGAGGAGAAGGGCACGACCGAAGATGAGATGTCTGGATGGCATCACTGACTCAATGGGCGTGAGTCTGAATGAACTCTGGGAGTTGTTGATGGACAGGGAGGCCTGGTGTGCTGCAATTCATGGGGTCGCAAAGAGTCAGACATGACTGAGTTCTTAGTACCAGTCATCTTATTTTATCCTGATTTCTTTCCTTTTTTAACAAACCTCTCAGTTGGACATTACTTATACAGAGATTTTGTTATCTTTGTTTTGCTTTTACTTTTTTGAAATGGTTCATAGATATTCTCTGTGTTCTTTAATGTTTGACAGTGTCTATTTATTACCTTTAGGTTTTAATGGCAGCTTGACCATGTATAACAGTTTGGAATGATCCTTTTGCCTAACTCTCCACATTTTTCTGGTATTATAGAAAACTCTGAGAATAGTTGACTTCTTTTTTTTGTCTTTGTAGAAAAGAGTTTTACTTTTCTGCCTGCATTTATAAAAAAGGAAAAAAAATCTGTTTATAAAGTTCATATGGGGTAGGTCTCTGTTTTAATTGTTCTGGAACTTTTTAAAAAACATACATAGTAAGTTATTCTTTATTTCAGAAAAAATTTCTCATAATATATGTTATCTTGTATTAATTATATCCATTTTCCCATCTTAATATATCTATTTTGGAGTTTTTTGTTTCAGAGGCTTGCTTTAACCTTAGTTGAATAATTTCTATGTAATGTACTAGTTTCTCTTCTAATATTTTTAAATTAATTTTCTTAAGTGATTTTTTTAGAACAGTTTCAGATTCACAGCAGACTAAAGAAGGTCCAGAGATTTCCCATTCACCTTCTGCCCCCTGTCACATACAGGAATAGCCTCCTCCATTATCAACAAGCCTCGTCATAGGGTACATTTGTTACAATTTATGAACCGACATTGACACACTGTCCTCACCCACAGCCCATAGTTTAAATAAGAGCTGATTCTTGGCTTGTACATTCTATGGGTTTGGACTAATGCTGGCAACCCAGTCCAGAGTTTTTGCCTAGAGAATCCTATGGACAGAGGAGCCTGGTGGGCTGCTGTCCATAGGGTCGAGAGTTGGATACAGCTTAAGTGACTTAGCATGCATGTATGCGTTGGAGAAGGAAATGGCAACCCACTCCAGTATTCTTGCCTGGAGAATCCCAGGGATGGAGGGGCTTGGTAGTCTGCAGTCCATGGGGTCGCAAAGAGTCAGACACGACTGAGCGACTTTGTTTTCAATTTTCAATTTCCACTTTCATGCATTGGAGAAGGAAATGGCAACCCACTCCAGTACTCTTGCCTAGAGAGTCCCAGGGACAGGGGAGCCTGGTGGGCTGCCATCTATGGGGTCACACAGAGTGGGACACAACTGAAGCAACTTAGCAGCAGCAGCAGCATGAACCTGCATTGACACACTGTCGTCACCCACAGCCCATAGCTTAAATAAGAGCTGACTCTTGGCTTGTACATTCTATGGGTTTAGACTAATACTGGCAACCCACTCTAGTATTCTTGCCTAGAGAATCCTATGGACAGAGGAGCCTGGTGTGCTGCTGTCCATAGGGTTGCGTAGAGTCGGACACAATGAAGTGACTTAGCATGCATGCATGCATTGGAGAAGGAAATGGCAACCCACTCTAGAACTCTTGCCTGGAGAATCCCAGGGATGGAGGAGCTTGGTGGGCTGCCATCTATGGGGTCACACAGAGTCAGACACGACTGAAGTGACTTAGCAGCAGCAGCAGCAGCAGCCCATACAGAGTAGTTGCACAGCCCTAAAAAATTCTTTATGCTCGCTCTAATTATCTCTCCCTGCCCTGACCAGTTCCCTGGCAGCCACAGACTTTACTGTCTACAATAGTTTTGCCTTTTCCAAAAGGTTAACTAGTTGGACTCATATAGTATGTAACCCTTTCAAATTGGTTTCCCTCACTTTGTAATATGTGTTTACATTTTCTTTATGTCTTTTCATGGCTTCACAACTCATCTAATTTTAATGTTGATTAATATTCTATTGTATAGATGTATCTGTTTATTTACTCATTTATCTACTGCAGGACGTCTTGGTTATTTCCAAATTTTTGGCAATTATGAATGGTTTTTATATACATTTTTGTGCAGATTTTTGTGAGGACATAAATTTTCAGTCCCTTTGGACAAATTACATGTGATTGCTGGATCCTGTAGAAAGATTATATTTCGTTTTGTAAGAAGCTACCGAGCTATATTTCAAAGTGGCTGTTACAGGAAAATATCTATTTCTGATTTAATGACTATGCCAAAGTCTTTGACTGTGTGGATCACAATAAACTGTGGAAGATTCTGAAAGAGATGGGAATGCCAGACTACCTAATCTGCCTCTAGAGAAATCTGTATGCAGGTGAGGAAGCAACCGTTAGAACTGGACATGGAACAACAGACTGGTTCCAAATAGGAAAAGGAGTACGTCAAGGCTATATATTGTCACCCTGCTTACTTAACTTCTATGCAGAGTACATCATGAGAAATGCTGGGCTGGAAGAAACACAAGCTGGAATCAAGATTGCCGGGAGAAATATCAATAACCTCAGACATGCAGATGACACCACTCTTATGGCAGAAAGTGAAGAGGAACTAAAGAGCCTCTTGATGAAAGTGAAAGAGGAGAGTGAAAAGGTTGGCTTAAAGCTCAACATTCAGAAAATGAAGATCATGGCATCTGGTCCCATCACTTCATGGGAAATAGATGGGGAAACAGTGTCAGACTTTATTTTTTGGGGCTCCAAAATCACTGCAGATGGTGACTGCAGCCATGAAATTAAAAGACGCTTACTCCTTGGAAGAAAAGTTATGACCAACCTAGATAGCATATTCAAAAGCAGAGACATTACTTTGCCGACTAAGGTCCGT
>SJYC01121254.1:0-31636 GCA_006408675.1 Madoqua kirkii
TAGTCTTAGGATAACATCACTTGATGTTCGTCAGGTTCCTGAGAGCCACACTCCATTGACCAGTAGTGCTTGCCTTCCTCCTTTGCAGCTCAGTCATATAGCATCTTGGAGCCTCAGTTCTCTGTTCTGTAAAATGGGATGATAGAGTCTATCTTGCTTATTTCATAAGGGTACTGTGGGATGTGATGTATGCTAAAATGTCACATTAGTATAAAAATGAGAGGAATTGCTGTTATTGTTATGAATGCCCTGAAAGGTGAAAGTGAAGTTGCTTAGGCGTGTCCGACTCTTTGCGACCTTATGGACTGTAGCCGACCAGGCTCCTCCGTCCATGGGATTTTCCAGGCAAGAGTACTAGAGTGGGTTGCCATTTCCTTCTCCAGGGGATCTTCCTGACCCAGGGATCACACTCAGGTCTCCTGCATTGCTGGCAGACACTTTACCATCTGAGCCACCTGGGAAGCCTATGAATGCCCTAGGCAGCACCAAATGCTCCACATTGAAAGACAATAAATACCTTCAGTCTTTCAGTGCTTCTCAACTGGGATCTGGTAGGCCCTTTATACGTTCTCAGGCATATGCTAGTTCTCTGCAAGAATTTTTCAGTGTTGTCCTTATTTATCTCAGTGAAACTCATATCATCAATATTAATCATCTGATCATTTGTCTCATGCTGTGAGTACTCTTGTTTGCAGTCCCAGTGGACTGAAAAATTTAACCATTAGCTCAGTGTTTCTAGGGGTCCACATATCTTTCTTAAAGAAATGCAAAAAAGCAAAATGGCTGTCTGGGGAGGCCTTACAAACAGTTGTGAAGAGAAGAGAGGTGAAAAGCAAAGGAGAAAAAGAAAGATGTAGGCATCTGAATGCAGAGTTCCAAAGAATAGCAAGAAGAGATAAGAAAGCCTTCCTCAGTGATCAATGCAAAGAAATAGAGGAAAACAACAGATTGGGAAAGACTAGAGATCTCTTCAGGAAAATTAGAGATACCAAGGGAACATTTCATGCAAAGATGAGCTCGATAAAGGACAGAAATGGTCTGGACCTAACAGAAGCAGAAGATATTAAGAAGAGGTGGCAAGAATACATGGAAGAACTGCACAAAAAAGATCTTCATGACTCAGATAATCATGATGATGTGATCACTAATCTAGAACCAGACATCTTGGAATGTGAAGTCAGGTGGGCCTTAGAAAGCATCACTACTAACAAAGCTAGTGGAGATGATGGAATTTCAGTTGAGCTGTTTCAAATCCTGAAAGATGATGCTGTGAAAGTGCTGCACTCAATATGCCAGCAAATTTGGAAAACTCAGCAGTGGCCACAGGACTGGAAAAGGTCAGTTTTCATTCCAATTCCAAAGAAAGGCAGTGCTAAAGAATGTTCAAACTATCAGACAATTGCGCTCACTTCTTTGAGCTAGTAAGGTTATGCTCAAAATCCTTCAAGGTATGCTTCAGCCATATTTGAATCAAGAACTTCCAGATGTACAAGATGAGTTTAGAAAAGGCAGAGGAACCAGAGATCAAATTGCCAACATTCACTGAATCATAGAGAAAGCAAGGGAATTCCAGAAAAACATCTACTTCTGTTTTATGGACTACACAGAAGACTCTGACTGTGTGGATCACAACAAACTGTGGAAAATTCTTAAAGAGATGGGACTACTAGATCATCTTACCTGTCTCCTGAGAAACCTGTATGTGGCCAAAAGTCAACAGTTAGAATCTTGTATGGAACAACTGACTGGTTCAAAACTGGGAAAGGAGTATAACAAGGCTGTATATGTCAGCCTGTTTATTTAACTGTATGCAGAGTACATCAGTGAAATGCTGAGCAGGATGAGTTACAAAATGGAATCAAGACTCCCAGGAAAAATTATCAACAACCTCAGATATGTATACAGTATTACTCTAATGGCAGAAAGTAAAGAGGAACTAAAGAGCCTCTTAATGAGGGTGAAGGAGGGGAGTGAAAAAGCTGGCTTAAAACTCAACATTAAAGAAAACTAAGGTCATAACATCCAGTCCCATTCCTTCCTGGCAAATAGAAGGGGAAAAAGTAGAAGCAGTGACAGATTTTTTTCTTCCTGGGCTCCAAAATCACTGCAGATGGTGACTGCAGCCACGAAATTAGAAGACGTTTGCTTCTTGGAAGGAAGGCTATGACAAACCTATACAGTGACAAAGGTCTGCATACTCAGAGCTATGGTCTTTTCAGTAGTCACATACAGATGTTAGAGTTGGAAAAGAAGGCTGAATGCCGAAGCACTGATGCTTTTGAATTGTGGTGTTGGAGAAGACACCTGAGAGTCCCTTGGATAGCAAGGAGATCAAACCAGTCAAGCCTAAGGGAAATCAACCCTGAAAATTCTTTGGAAGGACTGATGCTGAAGCTAAACCTCTCCATGTGATGCGAAGAGCTGACTCATTAGAAAAGACCCTGATGATGAGAGAGATTGAGGCAAAAGGAGAAAGGGCAGAAGAGTATGAGCCAGTTGGATGGCATCATCAATTCAATGGACATGAACTTGGGTGAACTTCAGGAGATGGTAAGGGACAGGGAGGCCTGGCATGCTGCAGTCCATAAGGTCATAAAGAGTTGGACACAACTTAGCCACTGAACAACAACAACAAAACCCTTACCGATGACACGTACACTTGTATTTTCTAAAAATATCTTCTAGGTTTAACTTCCACATACTAAAAACAAGTCACCATGAAACTAGTGATTTTTCTCTCATAATTACATAAACTCTATAATTACATAAAATGGTAACTATGAGTTTATTTTGTAAAGAATAAAGTATAAGCAAGTCAACTGAGAAGAAAAACTTGTTAAACTGATTAAATGTATCAGTGAAGGTCATATAATTATTTCTTCACAAACACAATGATACCAATATCAAGTGGCTACTTAAGGCATTAAAAAAATTAGTAACATAAAAAGTTGAGAAATCAAAGTAAAAACTTATAAAGCTGAAATTTACCTGTTGCAGATCAACGATGTTTACTCGACCTTTAAAGACAAGACATTCATTTAAGTTATCAATAAGTACATACCAGCCCCAAACTGCAAATTCCAACAGATTTATGTTTTGGACATTTCAAGATCCAAAACATAAATCTTTCTGCAAAGGACACGATGAAAGTGAAAAGTGAGTCGCTCAGTTGTGACCGGCTTTTGGTGACCCGCCAGACTGTAGCCTACTAGACTTCTCTGTCCATGGAACTCTCCAGGCCAGAATACTGGAGTGGGTAGCTGTTTCTCCCAAGGGAGGGATCGAACCCAGGTCTTCTGCATTGCAGGTGGATTCTTTATTATCTGAGCCACCAGGGAAGCCCAAGAATACTAGAGTGGGAAGCTGTTCCCTTCTCCAGCGGATCTTCCAGACCCAGGGATCGAACCAGCATGTCCTGCATTGCAGGTGAACTCTTTACCAACAGGGCCACAGTAATTAATGTCTTCAAAAACAAGTTATTAGCATAATAAGTATCCATGGCTAAAATACAGAGGATAGCTTATTTTCAAAAGTTCCATTTGTCATATCAAACCAATAACCAGCCTCAGCTGATACTGAGTTGGGCAGACCAATGAGGGTTATTTTCGTCCCTTCACAATTTATCTACTGTGACCAAAGACAATATTAACAACAAAATTCAGATAAATTATTTTCAATTATTTGAAACTGGTAGGTATATCTGTTAAGCATTTCAAATTATAGCTAGTATTTTATGAGGACTATGCACTAAGATAAAAAACAAACACCAAGGGTATATCTAATAACATCTAACAAGTTTTTTCACAGATGCATCTATTTTAATCAAACAGTATTTAAATTTGCTCAGTAATTTCTTCATATTTCAAAAAGGCAATGGAAACAAAAACTTTTTTGTGTTTGTAGTAGCTTTTCCTACAATCTGATATACCATACTAAATTTTTTGTAATTTGCAAACAAAATTTTAAAAAGACATGGTATTGCAGTCTTGATTTTCAATGATCTGTAATTTAAAACTTTTGTTCCCTTTTTATAATTATCACCTTATAACAGACAGCTAAGTCCACCCCTGAGTCACCCAATAAATTCAAGAGCTGTGAAAAGAAACAGCTGATTAATTCACAAACAGAACACATAACTCAAAATAAAAAAGGCGATTTTGTAAAGTGACTTCATTTAAATTATATAATGTTCACCCAAATCTGTTTAAAAATATTAAGGCTGATTATCATATTAACAATTGAGGAGGGTATCCTATAACCTCCAAATCATTTATGATTTATCATTTGAAAGGTGATGCCCAGGCCCCTTTCCAAAGAACCAGAAGAAAAAACTAAGGTATTACTTACCACCTCGAACATGTAGCTCATCTCTCATTTCTTTACTAATTTGGGCTGGAGTAATATATTCCTTCCCATCAAGTGTGTGAACTACTTCTAGCTGTTTCTGAGCAATCAATTTATTCACAATCTCAATGCAGTTCCGCTCTGACAATCTGAGGGAAACAAAAGTTTTAAAATTAATTTGTTACATCCAGTGCTCAATATGTTTAAGGAGATGTATGACAATAGGTTTTTAAAAGGTTTGGATAGTCATTAGGTTCTACATTACAGCATCTGTATCTTTTTTCATATAATACTAATTCAATACATTTTTTAAAAATTCTAGGGTGTAAACAGGTTTACATTAACTTAAATCATGTAGTTCATTGTTACAAATCTATTGTAGATTTTTGAGTTTGCTCTTTTACGCATGCTTCTAATCTTCAAATCTGAATAGAAAAGTAAGGGCATGTAATTTAAGTAGAAGAAAAAACACGTCCTACTTTTGGTTCAATTTTCGCTTTCGCTTCAGTTAAAAAAAAATTTCTTTTACTAAATGCACAGTTGCCTCACTCCCATCTATAAGCTTTGTAAGCAGGACACCTGGCTAGGCCAGGAAAACCATAATTTGCAACTGATAGTTACACAAACACTTAAGGGTCCTCGTTTGCTAGCAGTGATACAAAACACAGTATCAGAGGATTAAAGTCTTTAGCTCCGGAAGAAACAAAGCAAGAAGTAGCCAACAGATTAAAAAAAGGGTTCTATTAACATTACATGTGTTCCGTAAAGGTGAAAAGCAAATTTAGGGGGCTTTTGCAGGACACACCTCCCTAAACGTCAAGTGTCTGGAGTCTGACGGCTGGATGGCATCATAAACTCGATGGATGTGAGTCTGAGTGAACTCCGGGAGATGATGATGAACAGGGAGGCCTGGCGTGCTGCGATTCATGGGGTCACAAAGATTGGACACGACTGAGCAACTGAACTGAACTGAACTGAGTTTTTTCTAAGATTTGCTGCTGATGCTTATAGAGATAAGAGCTAGCTATAAGTGGAGAGCTCTGGCTGGTAACTGTCCGCTTTGATCACTCTCAGAGTAGTGAGTGAAAGCTAAGTCAGGGCTGGGTTTGGACTGATAGCCAGACATGAGAACTTGGTCCTCCGGGCGATTCCAGGTCCCAGGAGCTTCTTTAACTAGTAATGGTACAGTTCACCAATTTCTATGGCAACCCACTCCAGTATTCTTGCCTGGGAAATCCCATGGACAAAGGAGCCTGGCGAGCTACAGTCCATAGTGTTGCAAAGAGTTGGACATGACTGAGCGACTGAGCATGCACTCAAGTTCACTTTATGGACATCTCAACATTCTGGAAATATACATCTCTCCCATCACATATAAAATAAGAATGCATATATCAGCATATATATGCACAGGCATATACATGCACATATACATACAGATATAACATGTGAATATGTTCAGATGGGTGCATTTACTATATGAAGCAAGGATTCCCCACTATGTAGAGCAATTTAACTCTTTCTAGGCATGGTGGCATTCAGCAACATGCTGGCCTTCCCCAGTGACTCTATGAGCATATAGAATAGGAACTATTATTCTCAGTGAGGGAACTGAGTGCTGGTAAATTGCCTCAAATCATAAGCTAGCTGAGGATGGTGTCTGGACAAAAAGCAGAGTTTTTCTTTCTTTGGTTTTTTAATGACTCCCTGTTATAAAGCTCTCCTCCCTGACCCAGGGTTCTTCTTCCATCTTTTCTTCCAGTAGCCCTCCAAACCCAGAAAAGCATCCCTCCAAAGTGACCTGTTATAGGAACGCTGTTGGCTTCTTTGAAGCTCACACAGTTTGACAGGGATGGAAAGAACCTTGAAATAAAAAGTAGCTCCCTCCTTTGTTAAACCTTTCAAAAGCTCCCTTAGTTTCTAACTCTATAATTATACCCTAATCACAAGCATGCTGAAGGAGGGGGTCAGTTCCATGCAGCAGTGGGCTAATTATGTGGCAGAATTTCTAAAAATTATCATCTTATAAATTGCATGATTCCTCTGAAGGGGGAAGAAAAACACACACACCACATACTCCACTATGTTTCAAACTGAATTAATTAGTAATTTGAAGCCCAATTATCTGCTAATCTATTGGAACATGCAAGTCTTTTGTATTTGGATGGTATATGCAATTTGCATCCTATTAGCTGGCAGTTGTAAGAATCTGAGAGCTCATTAGGTCAGGGGAGAAAAAAAAGAAAGCAGATCAGAAGGCTACAGACACCTAAAGGGCTGACTTGGTGATGCTGTGACTAAGGGGTCACTTGGCAACAGATGGAGGCTGGCAATGTAATTACCTGAGGTCTTTGGGTGGCTTTGAGGTCACTGATGTGTAATTTCTAACTTATCCCGGAGAGATGATTATGCATGCCCCAACCCTTGTTCTCTGTATTCTCAAGCAGCAATGTGCCCACATGATCTATGCTGAGAGATGTCCTGATATAGCAGAAAAGGCGTAGGCCTGCTAACCCTGATGCCAGGCCTGGCTCTATCACTGACTTGTGTGAGCCTGGCCAAGTCATACCCCGTTGCTGGTTTGACCATCAGTAAATGTTTCCCTGTAAGCAAATGAAACTTAGATAGAGCTGACTTCCAAAGTCCCTTCTAGGACTAAGGATCTGAGTGAGATTCAAGGGATGTCAAGAGTTTTTTTCATCACAAAGTCAACAATTTAATCCTTGCAAATGGTTTTTGAGGATGCAACTCTTGGTTCCCCCAAAAGTGTCTAGACAGTTATCATCCATTTAAAAGGCAAGTATCTTTGAGAAAAGTAACATATTTATTTAATAACCAGACCTTCATTAACTTATCTTAACAAGTCCTTATTTCTAGTCCTGACCATGAAATAGCAAGACAGCCAGGGCTAGGAAGTTTCCACGGGGAAAGACAAGACAGTTCAGGTAGGAATATGTCTAGGCTGGAGATCAGTCAGAAAGAGAGACAGAGCTTAAGAATTAGGCAGGGTATTTTGGTCCCACTCCTCAGTCCTACCACTTTGACCTTTACTATACCCAGACCCTGTGCCGTTGTTCTGTTTGTGATCCTTATTCTAAAGATAAGTAGGAAAATATCAATCTCTTATTCAATTAATATTGCAGGAATAATTACCACAAATAACATGGCTATAACTGAGTGATATAATTTGTTATGGGCAAAAAGCTAAACAATCACATCTTAAAGGAAACAGAAAATCATAAAGAAAGCAAGGGTAATAAGCAAACTTTGTAGAAAAAGCTATCATTAAGGAAATCTGACAGACTCAAACTGCCACATGGCATGTTATTTATTAAAAATTTGCTGGGAGATACAACTACTTTACAAAATAGTTTTGGCATTCCTCAAAATATCAACCATAGAGTTACCATGTATCCCAGCGATTTCACTCCTAGGTTTGTGCTCAAGAGAAAAACTTGGATACAAATGTTTGTAGAAGCAGAATTCATAATAGTCAAAAAGTGAAAACAAGTGTCTATCAGCTGGTATGTGGATACACAAAATGGGATACATCCATATAATGGTATGTTACTTGGCAATAAAAAGGAATGAAGAACTGATACGTGGTACCAGCATGGATGAATGCTGAAAACATTATGCTAAGTGAAAGAAGCCAGTCAGAAAGAACCAGATATTCTGTGATTCCAATATCTAGAATAGGCAAGTCCATAGAGATAGAAAGTAGATTACTGGAGGAATTTTGGGGGAAATGGGGAGTAACTGCTAATGTGTATGGGGTTTCTTTGGGGGGATGATGGAGATGTTTAATAATGAGATTGTGGTGATGTTTCATAATTCTGTGAATATATAAGAGAATTGACTCGTGTGCTTTAAATGGATGAGCTTTACATCGTGTGAATTACATCTTAATAACGCTCTTTAAAAGTAAGACAAATGCAAAGTGAAATCGCTCAGTTGTGGCCGACTCTGCGACCCCATGGACTGTAGCCTATCAGGCTCCTCCATCCGTGGGATTTTCCAGGCAAGAGTGCTGGAGTGGATTGCCGTTTCCTTCTCCAGGGGATCTTCCCAACCCAGGAATCGAACTCGTTTCTCCCGCATTGCAGGCAGACGCTTTACCGTCTGAGCCACCAGGGAAGCCCAAATGCAAAGTAAAATTAAATTTGACTTTGGGGAAAAAAACCAAAACACTGAAAGTTTCAAACCTCATAATTTAAAAAGGTAGATGATCGGAACAATGACTTTGGTTTGGTGTGACCTTCAGCAGAGAGAATCTAGCTAACTTGGATTCCAGACCCATGTAAACTGTGAGATAATAAATCTGTGTTGTTTAAAAAAAATAAATAAAAAGGTAGATGAGAAAATATGAGCCAGGACTTGCCAAAATAGACTTGCCAAAATAATGACCACAAAGAAAATTCATAATGCTACATGTCACTAGGAATAATTTAATGTGTACTAAAAATTATCTTATGAGTCAAGTCTTCATACCCTGAAAAATAATTGTACCCAATAAAAATAACTGTAGTACATAAAAATGAAAGTAAAAATTTTCTTTAAAAGACAGCTTATCTATGCCACATAAAAAAGAGAATAAAAACTAAATTGTCATAATATTGTTCATGCCATAAAACTGTTTCTAGTTAAAGACTTGTCAGTGCTAGTATTCTTATGATTTAAACATTTGTATTTATAAACAGTAAACTATCATTGATGTCAAAACAGAGAATCAAAGCCAGTGAGGTTAAAGCATCTTGTATCCATTCAAAGATGTGGTGGTTTTGTTGTTATTGCCAAGTGGCAGAGTCGATTAAAGCTGGAATTGTGATGACTAAAAAAGGCCTGCGCAACAGCATGATCTCTTACAAGGAAGCTTCGAGAGTCACCTTAAGTGTGCTGTGGGTTTTGCAGGGGCACAGCTGAAGCTCAAAATTGCCAGTCCCACTCATGCAATTCCCACCAGCCAGGGACCACAGTAGCAAGCCAGGCCCCAAACATGGCCCCACCAGCTGAGGGCTTGCAGTGTTCTCTACTCACCAGATTTGCAAGATATAGTGGTAGCCAATGCCATTCTTCTCCAGCTTTACAATCTATAAAACACAACCCAGGGGATACATGCATTAATCATACTGACAATTAAAGCTACACCTGCAATCATAATAGCAATGAACATTGAGTACTGACTGCCCTGTCCTGTCCTAAGTATTCAAGCTACAATATCACAGCCACTCAGTGATGGTGGCATTGCTGATACCCTCGATTTTACAGATAGTGATGGAGGCTTAGAGAAGTTAAATAAGCTCCCTGAGGTTACCTGGATATTAAGTGCAGATAGAAGATTTGAAATCATTTTTTGCCTGATTCCAGGGATGGAGTAGTGTTATTAAAACCCCAAGGTCCTGGCTAAACTGCTCACTTCTTTCCTTCTTCCATAAAGCCTTCTCCATTCACGGAGATTCTTTCTATACACAGTGAGAGTCTTCTGTTGTATTGGATATAATAGTATCTGCTGCTTGGGTGGACAGAGAAGTGGACACATGGTCAAATGGGTAGTTGGATGATTGCACCCCAGTTCTTGAACTTCACATCCTTACATGGATCACATTCAGATGCAGTTCCTTCTTTGTGCCTTCTTCCCTAAACCAGTTGGGTATTCAGACATTTCTGAGCAACTTCCAGTTTGAGTGCAAGCTGGAAGCTGGGAGGGAATGTCAGGGTCATCTGATCGCCTGTTCATTGTACAGATGGGAAGTCACGTCCCAGAGTAGGGGCGTGATATATCAGATCCCACAGCAGTATGATAGCAGCGTCAGGACATTGCATTGTGTGGCATGCACGCTCAGTCGTGTCCAACTCTGCGACCCCATGGACGATAGCCCACCAGGCTCCTCTGTCCATGGATTTCCTAGGCAAGAATACTGGAGCAGGTTGCCATCCCCACTTCTGTAGGAGATCTTTCTGACCCAAGGATTGAACCTGCGTCTCCTGCCTTGGCAGGGGGATTCTTTACCACTGTGCCACCTGGAAATCTCTAGTGTTTGAACAGGGACCTGGCTATTGTGAGCCTTTCCTATGATGCCTGAATTAAGAGCCAAGGTCTCCAAACACCCCTCCATCTTACATGCACAGGCTATCTCTAATCATTCTAGAAGGAAAATATCTGTAGAAAGAACTACCCAGAGACTTGCTTGGGCATCAAGACTATGGACCTTGGTTTAGCCCCAGCTCAGCCAGCAAGGTAACTTGATCTGTTTCTTTTTAATCATCAGAATGAGGTTGGTATAGCCTGCTCAGTGCCCCTCCCCCTGCACTGTAACAAGGAGGCATAAACCATAGGAGAAGCATTTGGGCTTCTTCTCTAACTGAATAAATTTTTAAGGTTATTAACAGCCACATTCAGATATCTACTTAATTGGATGTATGTGCATAGCAGCTCACATTTTTTTTTTTATGGCGAGAATAATTAAATGCAAGTGCATACAATGAATGCTCTGAAATAGTGGCTAGCATGTGAAATTCCAGACCACGGAGCTCAAAAACTATTGGGATGATAGTTTTATTAATAATTCTTCATTGCTTTTTCATTTTCTTGTCAAATGGCTTGCTAGGCTTTCAACAATGAGATAGCATTATCAGAAACCTATTCAGCTTCAAATTAACACCAAACAGCAAACAAAAGACAGATTGAAACCACTGCCTCAGGGCAATGGATAAGAATAGTCTCTGGAGGATGAAATTACAGGTAGAAACATAAGAAACAATAATGAATGATTTTTGACCAATAAAGATTAGTAATTTCATATAGTTGGACTTAAACACCAACCTTCCCACCCATCTACTCAGCTACCCACCTGATGACCTCCTTTCCCTTTTACAAATATTAAGTGGCTGCTGTCTACCAAGCACTGTGCTGAGAATATAGTGGAAAATGAAAAAGCATGGTGCTTGCTCTGCTGGAGGTCAGAGTTTACTGGGAGAAGAGCAATACTAAATAGATAGAGATAAAAGGTTACTCACTGAGAAAGCTGATACAAAGGTAAAGTCCACTGCCTCACTGACCCCATCTCTTCAAAGCTCATTTTCACTGGATTGCCTTAACTCACAGTCTTTGTGTCTGGCATGCCCTTTCCCATTCTCTTTGATTATTCGTAACCTTTTTGGCTAAGCTCTAATCCCAACTGCTCTGTAAAGCCTCTATGATTAATTAATTCACTCAACAAATATGTATTGAACGTGGACCATATGTCAAGCCCTATGCTGTGTACTAAGGATAAGCTATGAACAAGTGAGGCAAGGTCCCCAGGCCCTCATTGAGCTGAGCTGACAATTTAGCAGGGAGCCAAATGGTAAATATATAAACAGATAAATGAACAAGATTTCAGCAGGTGAAAAGCACTTTGAGGACACTAAGAATGAATGGATGGGCTGGTCCCGGTCTCCCTCATCCATCTTTGACTCCTTCTGAACTTAATGACTGTATTACATAATTAAGTGCCATATACTGATAAAGTATTATAATCTAATGAATTTCCTGCCAGTGCAAGAGATGCAGGTTTGATCCCTGGGTTGGAAAGATTCCTTGGAGTAGGAAATGGCAATCTGCTTGGAAAATTCCATGGGTAGAAGATTCTGGTGGGCTACAGTACCTGGGGCCCCAGAGAGTCAGACACAACTGACCCGCTGAACACACACACACACACACACACACACACACACACAATATATTTTGATAACCTTGTCCTTGCTCACAGACCTTCACTGGCTCTCCACTGTTTATAAAATAACCCCCAGACTCTTTAGAATGGTTTCCAAAGATCATTGTCTTCCAGTAAACATTTGACATCCTCCACTTGGCCTCTTAAGCCCTCTGTGAACCTTGGCTCCCACAAACCCTGTGGGCCTCCCTACCTGCTCTTATCTCCAGCTTAAAGGCTCTTTTCTAGTCAAAGGCTACCTGTAGGTATCTAGACCCATCTCACATTTAGGATCTTAGAGCATTCATTGATTCCTTATTCTTCCTGTTCATTCAAAAAATATTTATTGAATACCTGCTGGTGCCAAGCACTGCTCAAGGCACTGTGGATACAGCAGGGAAGGAAACAGAACAAGAATTCTAATACAGCTGATATTCCAGGTGGAGCACTAGAGACTGAGACAGGCGGTTAATTCCCTACGTGGAGTCTGGAATCGTTGTCTTCCTCCTTAGATTAGGCAGAACATTTGTGTTACACTGAAAAGATCCCAGTTCTTGAGTGTGAGATAGTCTAGAATGATGCCAAGATGTCAGACTGCAAATCAGAAGATGGAAATCCTTTGTCACTAACTAGTGACATTGTCTTTTTCACTAACTAGTCTGAACCCAAGACAAATGATTCAACAAATATGACCATTAGTCATCTCATCTGTAAAGTATAAATGCAAGTGATAAACCACATAACTTATAAGATCCTTTCAGTGTCTTGGTTTTACTTTTCAGAATAGAAGAGTCTAACAATTAAAAAAGATAATATACTACAATCTAAAATATTCAGAAAAACAAGTTACTTTTTCCAAAACGTACATTTGTCCTTTGACAGAGGGGATGGCTATAGTCAGCAGATGCTGACAATTGATTTTTTAAGAAGTCTGGCACAGAAGCTAGATCAAGATGGATTTGATTTCCTACTTTCATTCCATGCTACTTGTGAAATCCCAGGCAAGTGTAATCCCTTGTTTCTCCATTTATAAAATAAGGGCGCTAATGGAAGCAGTTTTATAGAAAGGATATGAGGATGAAGTGGAATTATACATGGAAAAGGCTTGGCATGGTGTTTGGTATAAAGTAAGTACTCAGAAAATAGTACCAACCGCTTTATCTTTACTGTAGGAGTCTTCAGTCTGTTAAGAATACCTGCTTATCATCCAACACTTTCCCTACCTTCCATCTAATCTTGTTATCAGCTTTGTAGAACTGGGGTCTTCATTCCTGTTTTACAGATGAGTACACTTGCACCAAAAAAGAAATGACTCAAGAAGCCAGTATCGTACCCACAGCAGCTTGAATGAATCTCCAGGGAATTATGCCAAGTGAAAAAAGCTAAACCCAAAATGTTACATACTATGTAATTCCATTTATATCACACTCATTTAAAATAAGAAAACCACAGAAATGGACCACAGATTAGTGAGTGCCTAGGGAAAGGGAAAAGGAGAGGGAGAGAGGGAAGCAGGATGACCACAGAGAATCTTTGTGGTGATGGAAATGTTCTGTGCCTGAAATGTATAAATGTCAATTTCCTGGTTGGGTATTGTACTATAGTTGCTACAGTTTTGTAAGATGTTATCATTGGGATAACCCGACATGTGGTGCATGGAATCTCTCTGCATTATATCTTGCACATGCATATGAGCTTATATTTCAAAATTTAAAAAGTTGAACTAAAAAAAAAACACAAAACAAAACCAGCATCAGTTGGTGTTATGAATAGCAAAAACAGGTAAGTCTTTACATTTATCACTTTCAGTGGGACAGGCTCTATTTTAAGTGCTGTGCTTGTATACATAGATTCTTCTGACCCTCATAAGAGCTCTCTAAAGGTAGCCATTTATATTATTATTATGCCCATATTAAAGGTCAGGAACCTGAGATGTAGAAATTAAAAACCTGGCTCAGAGTCACAGAACTAAAGAACATTAGAGCTGGGGATATGAATCTGGCTCCAGGGTCTCTGCATTTAACTATTATTAATACTCTATTCTACTTTACCTAACTAGAATTCCAGTCCTCTGGCTCAAAAAACTCCTGTCTCAATGGGAACAATTTTTGCTGCTTTTTCTCTCTGAGAGGGAGGCACAGATTCACACTTTGTAAAGTAGAACACAGAGTTAACGCCTCAAAGAACCCCCGGCTTTCAAAATCTTTCCTGTTCAATTGCCAAGGCCTCTGAACAAGCGCTGAGCTGGCTCTGAGATTCCCTGCGGGAGCCCCAGGGGTCTTGAAGACTATTAACAAGCACTGTCTTGGTGTCAAGTACCTAAAACTGCCATCTTTAATTGTAGAGTACTGTTCAAAAACAATTGCAGCATCTCCTTCCTTTCTAGCTCATCTGAATACACAGGTGTAATTTAAAAAGACAAGTGATCTATCCAGTGCCACATGCTTTACTTCTGAGAACAGGAGGAACCATGACTTAGAGACATCTGGCTAAAGACTGTTGAGGTTACAGTGTAATTTCTTAGAGTGGACAATCAATCAATTCATTTTTCAGACACTGGTGTGTGTTTCAGGAAAGAGTAAAGGCAGGTGCTCAGTGCCTCGCTGGACTCAAATGGGTCAGTGGGCCAAAAGTATGAGAAACCAGATGATGGATCAGTGGGTGACAGAATGCAGAGCCAAACCTAGGAATCAGGCTCTAAGGATGTGATGCTGCTCCTAAGTCACTTCAGTCATGTCCAACTCTGTGTGACCCCATAGACGCCAGCCCACCAGGCTCCCCCGTCCCTGGGATTCTCCAGGAAAGAGCACTGGAGTGGGTTGCCATTTCCTTCTCCAATGCATGAAAGTGAAAAGTAAAAGGGAGGTCGCTCAGTTGTGTCTGACTCTTCGGAACCCCATGGACTACAGCCTACCAGGCTCCTCTGTCCATGGGATTTTCCAGGCAAGAGTACTGGAGTGGGGTGCCATCGCCTTCTCTGAAGGATGTGATAACACTTCACAAACTCTAAAGTGCAGTGCATTTTTCTTTTTAACAAGAAAAAGAAGTACTGAGGTAAGTTTTTGGTTAACTGATCTGAGAACTATGGGAAGCCCTAGGTGATGGCTCCTACTCGGTACTATCTCATAACGTTTCAGAGTTAAATTGTATCAGTTACAGGATGTGTCATCTGGTCCTCTGGAACCATCCCCCACACCCACCCTGAGGGCACCTTCCCAGCACTCACTACCTGGCCCAGGATAGCATTGAGGCGTTCCGATTCACAGTCCACCACCACCAGCCGCTCCTTTTTCTTCTCCAGGTCCTGGAAGAGCATCCGGTAACCCTCCTCCGTGGTCGTCAAAATGTTGACAGCTGTCACCTGCCAGTTCTTCTCAGCAGCTGTGTCCAGGACTTTCTGCAGGACAGACAGACCTGGAGGTGGGGTGAGTAGGACAGAGAGGTGGCGGTCAGAATCCGCAGAAATTACCCCCACCTTCCCCACTCCTCCACTAACCTCAGCTCCAGCTTGCTCTAATGCCAGTTAGAGCTGGGGTGGGCAGCCTCTGTGTTTGTTTTGTGTTTCTGTTTGCAGAACATAGGAGGCAGTAGAGTTAGTGATTGAAAGTGTGATCTGAAGCTCCAATTCTAATGCTACAGTATACTTGGTTAAATGATCTTGTTTGGATTAATTCACCTTGCGAAACTTGAGTGTCTTCAGTAGTAAAATGGTGATGTTAATAATGCCCACTTCACCTTGTCATCATGAGGATTGAATGAGAGTGTCTTGAACATGGCAGGGGTTTTATAAATATTGGTATCTATTCGGCCTTTAGTAACTGCTTATTAAATGTGTTGATCTGAGATCTAAATGGCACCTGATGTCAACCACATTCACTAATGTGTAGTATACCTCCAGTCCTAGCACTTTGCCTCTCACACAGTAGGTATTTGATCACTGGGTACTAATTAAGCTACTCTGTTCTGATTTAGAGGAATCCATGACTTAATACTGTTTTTTGTTTCATCTTTGGGACATAGAGTATTAGTTTCCTAATGTGCCTGTGACGAATTATTGCAAATTTAGTGGCTTCAAATAAAACGTTTATCATCTTAAACTGCCAGAGGTCGGATGTTTGAAATGAATCTCACTGGGCTAAGTTCAAGTTATTGTCAGGGTTGTGTAATTTTCTGGAGGTTCTAGGAGGGGAAATTTTTATTGATTTTTCTGCTTCTAGAGGATACCTGCTTTCCTTGGTTTATAGCCTCTTCCATCTTCAATAGGGACTGGTTGAGTCTCTCATGTCATACTCTGATAGTAACCCTTCT
The DNA here is from genome assembly GCA_006408675.1 of Madoqua kirkii. NCBI lineage: Eukaryota > Metazoa > Chordata > Mammalia > Artiodactyla > Bovidae > Madoqua > Madoqua kirkii. The sequence continues at coordinate 16,347 of SJYC01121254.1, forward strand.
GCCTGCAACTTACATGCTTAAGGACCCTTGTGATTATACTGAGCTCAACCAAATAATCCAGGATAATCTGTCTGTTTTAAGGTCAACTGATTAACAATGTGAATTCCATCTGTAACCTTTATGCCTTTTCTATTTAACATAACATATTCAGGGGTTCCAGGAATTAGAGCATGGGTGTCTTTGTCGGGGGAGAAAGGGGAGGTCATAATTCTACCTGCAACAAATCATCATTTTACCTGGGCATTATTAATCTATCTTGTGCACACGTATCTTTTCTGTCTCCATATAACTTTGCTCATCTCTCTGATAGTGACCAGCATGGTGCCCAGCATAAAGAATCATCTGTAGATTGATTCTGTTGTTTCTTTTTTGCTTGCTTTATTTATTTTATTTAAGTACAAGGTTGGTGTTCTTAAGCCTCACATTTACTGAAAGTTTATTATGTGTCTGCCATTGCTCCATTAGCTTTGTAGTCTTCAATTCACTTAATTCTGTAAGGTAGGTACCATTGTTATCTGTGTTTCACAAATGTGGAAATGGAGGTTCAGAGAGACTTGATCATTGGCCCAAGGTCACAGAGCTAGCAAATGGCAGAACTCTGAGCTCAGAGTTGTGAGGTAGGTGGAGCCCCTTTAAGAGTATGGGTGCTTTTTGCTGATAACCCCAGAGATGATCCTCTAATGAAAGTGACATTTTTCTGGCTTTGCCACTTCTAGGCCTCAAGCCTAATTATGCTGTAAAAGTGAAGTCACTCAGTCGTGTCTGACTCTTTGCAACCCCATGGACTGTAGCCTATCAGGCTCCTCCCTCCATGGAATTTTCCAGGCAAGAGTACTGGAGTAGGTTGCCATTTCCTTCTCCAGGGCATCTTCCCGATCCAGGGATCGAACCTGGGTCTCCCGCATTGCAGGCAGACACTTTACCATCTCAGCCACCAGGGAAGCCCTATTTATGCTGCAAAGTTGTCCTGAAATAACCATTCCACAGTTCATCCTTATAATGCCTGCTTGTCTGAGAAGGGAATCATCAAAATAAGGAAAGAGAAGGGAAAATCAAAGCAAATAGAGTGCTTCTGGCCTCACCTGCCAGCTGCTGCTGCTGCTAAGTCACGTCCGACTCTGTGCGACCCCAGAGACAGTGGCCCACCAGGCTCCCCCGTCGCTGGGATTCTCCAGGCAAGAACACTGGAGTGGGTTGCCATTTCCTTCTCCAATGCGTGAAAGTGAAAAGTGAAAGTGAAGTCGCTCAGTCGTGTCCGACTCTTCGCAACCCCATGGACTGTAGCCCACCAGGCTCCTCTATCTGTGGGATTCTCCAGGCAAGAGTACTGGAGTGGGATGCCATTGCTTTCTACAGGTAATTCTCCTCAAATAATGCCTGCCTAACTCTTCCTGAAAAAACCTTCTCCAGCCACTCTTCTATTGAAAAATCTTCTAAGCCTCCCTGAAGGCAAGCTCCTATAAAGCCTCTCTTTTTAAACAGGGTAGAATTCCTGTGCCTCACTTTCCAGACCTTGTACGATCCACTTATTTATTCATACCAATAATGGTTAAGTTCTTTTGGACCATTGAGTATAACAGGGGATGATAGGATATATCATATAATACAACCATCACAGGAGTTAGAGAAAAGAAGAGTGTTTCTGTTTAGAAGGTCAGGAAATAGAGAAAGTGGTGTTCTCTGTTGCAAAAGAAAGGAATAATTTGCATATGTAGATTTGAAAAGGGAAGTGCCCCCCAGAAACTAGAATCCTCTGATTCAAGATGTAGAGAAGAAAAACAAATACAGGACGTATTTAGAAAATGGAGTGGAAAATTTGAAATTATAGGTGGAGGCAGAATTACTAAGGCCTGGGAGGATTGATGTTGATGCTGGTGATGATGCTAATAGAGGTTAACAGGTATAAAAGACTCTGTGCATTGATTGTGTTGTTGGTACCATACAAGCCCCATCTAGTTATTGTGCCATTCAGTCTTCACAATTTTATGAGATAGAGACTGGATTTATCTTCATTATAAAGATGAAAAAGGAATAGAGAATTTTATTCCCATTACAGAAGTGATCAAACTGAGGCAGAGAGAGCTTGCCTAAAGTCAGACTGCTGGAGAGGAAGGAACATAGAATTCAGATCCAGGTCTGACTCCATATGCTCCTCAAAGCCATGCCATGAACCCTGAGCCCTGAGCCCTGAACCAGTCAGCTAAGGTCCTTGGACGTTGAGTCTGGGTTCAGGAACGATGGAAACTTTGAGAGCTATAGGGTGACATGGTGTGTTAAAAGGTTATTCCTCCAAGGATGTGTTTCCACATGGGGAGTTACAGGTTAGCTACTGAAAAATCAGACCACAGACATAAAGCATTTCTAGATCATTCCTCCTTGCTTTCAAGAAAGCAAGGGGGCCCTATTCTTCTTCCTGCTGAGAATTTTCTCTCCATCCCTTCAATGTCTCCCTTCCCTAACCCCTGGCTTACCCCGGTCAGCATCATAAATGTAGACAAATTTTTGCCACTTGTAGTGGTCGATGATACTGATGAGCGCATCCTGCAGCTCTGGGCGCAGCTGGAGGACAAACTGGTTGGATGTGTCAACGGGAAAGCTTGGTGTGATGAAGCAGACGTGGAGGGCCCCGCAGAAGGAGGTCAGCATGTTGACAGTCCTCCGTTCATAAAACCCAAAGATGGCATAGACTCCTTTAGAGAACTGGGAACAAACTGGAAAAGGAGAAGAGAGAAATTAATGAATAGAGGAAGATGCTGCAAACATGCTGTCAGTGGCTTTAAAACTATTTCATCCACTAGCTTATCCATCTGACTCATCATCCTTCTATTACCTAGCTAGCCTTCTACCCACTCAGGCAATCTATCCCTCCATCCTTTCAATCGGCCAACCTATCTAACTGCTCATCTATTTTACCCATCTGTGCATGCATTCACTCATTCCTCTGTCCAACCCACCCATCCATCTGTGGAACCAGTCTTTATTAGATGCCATCTCCATGCCAAGAGTTGTCATGGTTATTCATTATAAATGTATACAATGCAGTTTTGTATGTTCTTTCGTGTTATCTGTATAACAACCTTATTAAGGTAGGAAAAGGATGACTAGGTAAGTTTTTAAAGGGAGAAACCAAGGCTTAGAAAGGTAATGAGCATGTCCAAGGTATCACAGATAGACTATATCTGAGTTAGGCAGGTAGCTTGAACCCAGTTTAATGATCTTTCTATAACACTGCCCATCACTTCAAGGCAAAGCATAATAAGATGCTGCAGGAAGAAAGTTTGTCAGCTTGCTGCTGATGCACGTTTAAGAAAACAAGTGTTGATTTTCCCACTCTACCCTTAGCTTTCAGTGTACATTTCTCTGCTGATGTTCATCGTGTGTTTGTACATCCTACTAGCTGATTTTTCAGGCCCCCTGGTGTATCAGCCACAGTAATAGCTTAGTTGTGTGAATATCCCCACAGGAGTCATTTTGTAAGATCCCAGTTAAGTTACCAATACTGGTTGGTGTTCAGTTAGACTGCTGGTTAGACTATAATGGTAAAAAAGACCAAAGTTATGGGACCAAGTTCAGGTCATTCAGCAATGAAACTTCATTTTAATATGTGATACAGGGTTCCTAGACTTTGCCCCAGTCAAGTGACCAACTGTAATGCCAACCCCAGTCCCCCAAATTAATGTTCAGTTAGACTGCTGGTTAGACTATAATGGTAAAAAAGACCAAAGTTATGGGACCAAGTTCAGGTCATTCAGCAATGAAACTTCATTTTAATATGTGATACAGGGTTCCTAGACTTTGCCCCAGTCAAGTGACCAACTGTAATGCCAACCCCAGTGCCCCCAAATTATTGTCCTAATATGGATGGTGAGGCAGGCAAGTCATTCTCATCACAGTGACAGTACTTTAGGGTGCTTTGCTGTTAGGCTGTTCATTTCTTATCACAACCCTGTGACTTTGGTATTATCAGTTTTATTTTAAGATGAAAAAGCTGATGTTCTTAGATGCTTTGCTCTCTTGACCATATCACCTGCTTTCCTGACCCCACTCTGCCTTTGTAAATGGGCTCTCAAACTATGCTCCATGAGCATCGCCCAAATGTGTTCCATGAAACATTCGTACCACAAAGTCCTCCTTAAAAAAGAAAAGACTTCTTTGTGCAAATGCATGTTGGAAATGGTGTAAACCCTGTCCTCCTTTTGCAGTTTTATACTACATACTAGCCACATAAAAGATTGAGAGAAATCCTGTTCCAAAAAAATTCAGATTTTTTGTCAAATTCAAACACTCTAAGGGCCCTTTGTTGGTGAATACATTTTAACACGTAATTGAGACACTGGGTCAGTCTGAACTGAAGAATGCCATTAGCTACTAGGACCTAGTTGCCTACCAAGTCTCAGTTCAGTTACTTTCTAGATCTTCCCTTCATACCCCTGCAAGATCTTCTCTTAAAGATTGTAATGGAGTCATACAAGGCATCTGTTTAACTTCCAGTGTAACCCAGCATATTGTCTAAGGAAACCTGGCAGGTCCCCTTTGTGTGTTTGTATATGTTTTTTAATTTAATTTTTATTTTGTATTGGACTGTAGTTGATTTTCAATGTTGTGTTAGTTTCAAGTGTACAGCAAAGTGACTGATTTTTTAGATTCTCCTCCTGCAGCGCCCTTCCCTCACCTCTTTGCAGTGCTTGCTGCTTTTCAGCAGTTGTGTCTCAGCTCACATCTCTCCTGCCTGGACTGGCCTTCCTTCATCACCTCTTCTAGATGGTTGTTCCATCCTCTCCTCAACCCTCTATAAATCTCTATCACATCTCCCATCATATCTTTCATACTTGAAAGATCATTATTTTAAATAGTTTTCTTTTTTTTTTTTGCTTGTATGTAGGTCAATGTTAATTCCTGAAAAACAGGGGTCTCATTTATGCCCCAAAGCCAGCATAATACCCAGGACATGGTAGATGAGTGCTGATGACAGGGTCACATGGTCTGAAGTAAGGGATGAGGAGCTGGTGGGTCACCCTGGACCTCTTCCTCCTCCTCTGTTCTGGGTTGATGTCTCCTGTATTAGCTATTTATTCTTCACTGCTCACACTATTTTCTCTTTAGCCCTAATGAGGCCACTCCATCTGTTTGCAGCTGACAATAGGCACTGTCTTTAAATGTCTGTTGTAATTGTCAGAATCATGACTTCCATAAATATGGATTTCTCCAACAGGAAGCATACATTGTATATTATTCTCCTCATGTTAAATATAGATTTGTCAAAAAGCACAATCCATCTCACTGGGTGAAGTGTATATGAGGAGCACATAAACCCCATTAAAATATTATAATATGCTCTCTGCAGTATTTTTAGGATCTCTTCTTTCCTTGCTGCAGTGAAATATTATCCAGTGGGGTATAAATCTCATGTTCCAGTCCATTCCCTGATGTTACCTACTTGGTTCTGCACCTTTATTGGGCCTCTAGGGACCTTGTGGCCACTGTTTCTTGCTGGAGCTTTAGAAGTGGAAGAGGAAAGGATGAGATGGGAGGGAAGAAATGGGCGCAGGTAAGCATGATAGAATCTTGACCCTCACAGAGGCCAGGATATTTTCCCTTCTCAAATTATCTTCCTGTTGTTGCCTTTTGCAAGTCTGTTTTTCCCCGTTGAGCTGAATATATTATCCTCTAAGGCTAAGAGGGTACATTTGCCCACTTCTCCCTAAAAGAACATGGCTTGGAGGTAGCCTTCTGGATATGCCTAAGTGGACCCTGGCCCCAGACTTGTTCAGCATCTGATCTTCAATCTGGCTCCTTATTTCAGCTAAGCCTGAGCAGCAACAGAGAAAGGGACAGCGAGAGGCTGACACTCTGTAGGCCCAGGGCCTGTGGGATACTGCATAACTGGTTGAATGTTCAGAAATATAATTAGTTGTAGTGCATTTCCTTAAATCCGTCACAGTAAATATTCAATTAAAAAAGATAACTTGGTCTTGTAGAAAAAGAACTAAACTAGATGCCAGAAACCTAGAGGATTCTCTTTTTGGTTTTTATCACAACATAGGACTATGTGACCTTGGACCAATCCCAGGCTGTATCTGGGTCTGTCTCCCATCTGTAAATTGGTGGCTTCATAATAAATTGTACCTTCATAATAAATGTTCCTTTAGGCTCTTACAGTCTACGTTCTAGTCAAATTAGTTGAAAAATATTAACTGATTGAGCATACTCTGTTTATTTGCTAGTCAAACTTATAGCAAACTCCAGTGCAGTTTTTCAAACCTAGAAATCAGATAAAAGTTCTGAGTTCTTATATCTCATTGTAATAGAATCCTGGCACTAAATCCAGATGAATTCAGAGTCTTGGGTTGTATTTAAGATACAGTTTTTAATGTGATTGGTGAGTTAGTTACCTAGGAGAAAGAAATAGCAAACCATTCCAGTATTCTTGCCTGGAGAATACCATGGACAGAGGAGCCTGGTGGGCTACAGTCCATGGGGTCGCAAAGAATCAGGCATGACTAAGCGACTAACATTTTTCACTTTCAGAGAGTAGATGAGTGAAGGCTAGAGGTGGACCCTGTATCATTAGATACAGTGAACCTGAGGAGAAATGGGAACATTGGAAAGCAGCCTGGGGACCCTGCGGTGTACTAGTGGGTGAGATTGTCAGGCTGATGGAGAATCCTAGTAGGCAGGACTATGTATGTAGTCTCTATTTAAGATAGCAGTGGTGAATATACTGCCTCTGATTGTAAGAATTAAGAGCTGATGTTTGAGTACTTATGAAGTACCAGACTCATGCCAAGACATTTGCTGGCAATGCTTCTTTCATCCTGTGGGTTAGGTTACAAATTGGGAAGGGCAAGTCCAAGACTAGTATAAGACAAAACTGAGATCTGAACTCTACCAGTCAGACCACAAGGCTTGAACTCTTGACTTCTGTGATATGACACCCCTTCCCTCTCTCCCATAATACTGGGAGGAGTCAGTCATGGCATAGAGGACAGCTTCAGTTTCTAGCAAATCCTCTCCTGTAGCACATTGCCTTCCCCTGATGCCGGATCAAGAGGCATTACTGCATTAGGATCTATTGATATTAAAACAAAATGAAACTGGGTGCTGCTTAATTCATGCCCCTCTGGTCCCTGGGGATCAGGCAGAGCATACACACACACGCACATCTGTTCTTCTCTTGGTCCATCCGCCCATCCATCTGCTTCTCAACATTTCACATCTACCACTTGTGAGACTTCATGTTAGGCAGTGGACATGCAGTGTAAAATCAGCAAGGTCCAGTCTCAAGGACCATTGCCTGGAAAATGGGAAAGACCGGGATCTAACTGTCAGTTATACTTTATGTAAGTGCTGTGGAAGGGATGAGGTCAGAGTTCAGGCAGGGACACCCAGCCTTAGCCTTTGGGAACCTCAGAGAAGGCTTCCGAGAAAAAGTGCCAGCTTTGACCCTGAAAGATAATCAATTAGCCAGAAGAAGGGGTGTGCGTGTGGGGCAAGGGTAGAGTATAGTTGCTTGTGCATAAAGAGTATTCCAGGTGGAAGGAAGAACAGGAGCAAAGACCTGGCAGAGAGAAAAGCCACAGCGCATTCAGGGAACCCCGCCAGGGTGTCAGATTCCGAGGTCCCTGCCTCCAAGAGATTCTGCAGCAGAATGCGGCCAAAAATCAGAGTGAGTGAAAACGAGGCCAGGAATTCCCTCTTGGGGAGGTAGGAGGGCAGGCCCTGGCAAGGGCAGGAAAAGCCCCACTCTGCAGGGCACAGGCTGTTCAATTTCATCCTCACTCGGCTCAAACCTCTTTGATAATCACTTCTGGTTAAGGCACCATCCACTTAGTATCAATAAATCTCCCAGCCCTGGGCACTCTTCCTGACAGCTCTCTCCCAGGGAAGGATCTCCTGGTATTAGCAACTCCTTTTTTATTGTTGCTTCATTTAAGGCCTCTCACACCGACATTTCTCCTTGACTCCTGGCTGCGGTCCCTGGAAATGTGGCAGCCTCATTGTAAATGGTGGTTAATGAGGTGACAGGGTGGCTCCATTCAGGGGAAGGGAGATGGAAAGTGTGTGTGTGTGTGTGTATGTGTGTGTATGGAGGGACTTTTAGACACTCATTGTGCTCCTTGAATAAGTGTATCCTTATGGGTAGAAATGACATTCTTGGTCTGACTCTAACCTTGTGACATCAAACGTGCTTTATTTCTGTCCTTCAGACAGTGAGAGTGCCCCTCCATCCCCTTACACTCTCTTACATCCAAGATCTGATGATCACATGTCATGAATTACCATAATAGATATAAATTGTCCTCATCTCCTTTAAACAGCAATTATTTAGGATTCTGAGACATGTCTGGGCTTCACTGACATTTACTGGGTAAAGCCTTATTGTTCATTTGTTAAGTCAACAAATATTTATTGAGCATGAGGAAACTGGGAAGCAGTGATGATGCAAGACAGGTGTGTCTTCTGCCTTCTCGGACCTTAGACAGATCAGTGTTCAGTAAGTTTTAAATTAAGGAAAGAAAGGATATTTTGAGAAAGTAATGAGTATTAAACGTAGAACAAATGATAGCCAGTGTTTACTGGTGACTTACTTCAGGGGGTCATGGTGCTAAGTGCCTGTGCCAATATCCAGGAAGAGGGACCAGTTTATCCAAAGGCAATGAGGTGAGAGAGAGGAAGGGGCCTTAGAGAAAGTCCAGAAAAGCCAGTACCACTGAGTCAGGGATGTGCCAGAGTTGGAGGTGGTGGCGGGGGACCAGACTGCCAAGGGCCTTGCCAGGACTAGCAGTATTAAGCCCCTGGGTCATGTGTCCGTGTTCCATATACTTTGACTTTGGGTTCCTCTCAGCTTCCTAGAGCCTCTCTTCACCTTGGCTGGAGCCCAGTTGGGACTCGGCAACAGAGGGCGATGCAGAAGCGGAGTCCTCCTCCCCTGCTCAGACTTGCGTATTTATTATGAAACATGAGTATTAATTACCAGCTACTGAAAGTCAATGAGATGTGACATGGTATATGAGGCTAAGAATTGGTTACAGGCTAGGCTCACTGGTCCTGGAATTAGATTCACCTTGTGGGCTGACATATGAAACCAGGGGCAGGGGAAGGACAAATAGACGGAGAGATCGTAGGTTCTGTGGGAATGCTCTTCAGGTGCCTGAAACATTTGTGCTCCCTGAAGATGTGTAGTTCTACAGACAGATATTTTCTCTTTGTTCCATCTTTCTTCTGTCTAGCTACTCGTCCACCCTTCCAGCAAATGTTTACTGTGCACACAGGGGAATACAACACTGAGAACCTTCCATCATGGAGCTTAGGATCTAGAGAGGGGAGAGAGCTAATGTACATGTCAGCAAGATGGCTGGGATCTGATAAGTGTTAGGAAGGTAATAATATGAGATGATGGGAGTGTGACTGGTGGGGCTACTTACATACAAGGGTGAAGGAGACCCCCCCCCACCCCCCACTCTGTAGCAGTAACCTTTGAGCTAAGAAAATGTATCATATGGAGGAGCTGGCCAGGCAGAGGGCCAGGGAAACAGTTTCAGGTGGAAGGAACAGTGATCACTGCTCCACACAGCTCCAGATGGGCCTTTTTCAGAGCAGGAGTCATCCCTTGGTCCAAGAAAGGCAGAGAAACTAGCTAATTATCTTCCTAAGATTAGGTAACCATCTTACTAAGAAGGTATCAGCCAAAGGAAAATGAATGTGTTGTGGACAGAGAAAAGATGGATGTCAGGCATATCACACCAGCTGATGTCTGCTACATTGCTATTTGGTAGTATTTTACAATACAAGTAGGAGTCTAAAACCATATTAGTAGGAGCTCCGTAAGTGTCCCAGTCATCTAAATAGCACGTCTATCTGTTTCAGTCATTATTGCCTCTTTCCTATGGGCTAGATGCTGTGCAGCAGAGTGGTGAATAAGATAGATGATGCCTCTGCTTTCATAAAGCTCATGTTATTTTTTACAATCCTTAGAGGACATCATACAATGACTACACAGTATGTCTGGTAAATGAGAGAACGAAGATTGAATGATTAAATGATTAAAGATTAAATGAAAGATTACATGATTGAATGAATGAATGCATACCATTCACTTATACTACTTGATACTATTTTGGACAGTTGACCTAGTCTTGCTTCCATGGCATTTCTTACATTGGGTAGACTTATTATTTTTCTTTGTATCATCAAATGACTTTTTGTGTATGTATATCTTTCATCCACAATTGAGGTGTAAACTCTCTTGAAGGTGGAAGCCTTTCAACTCTATGATTTTTCTTGGCATGTTCAATGAGATGTATCCTGTATACAGCTGGATAGGTAATAACCATAAACGCTTGGTGATATTGCTTTGTTTCACGGTCTCCTAAATTCAGATGACCATCTAGCAATGGGAATATCCATTATGCCCCACCCTTGGCCCAAATTCCCCTTGCTTCAGCCCGCTGGCCTCTGTCACTCCCTGTTATCTGAGGCCAGTAGAGAATGAGAGACGTTCTCCTAGGCCGGTGTCCAAAACACAGCCGCCCTTAATATAGCCCACCTGCAATAATATAGTCCACCTGCAACAGTCTACTTGGCCAGTGCTTCCTAGGCAAGAAGATTTACATCCCATTACATGGCTCAACCCTTAGGTTTCCTAAAGGATTCAAAACGAGGACATTTTCACCCTTATATAGCAAACCAGGTAACCATTTAGTATTATGGGCAGAAGATCTTTCAGAGACAGTTCATATAATCACACACACACACATATGTGCTGTTCTCCTTGCCTCTCACTTAACCCAAGAACCGTTGTAGGATAATAGATTGTTGGTGCTGAAAGGTACTTGGTCTTGAGGGCCTTTTAACCTAGAGAAAAGTCTCTAAAAGATGTCTGTCTGCCTGACTCCACTTTGAAGTCTGTAGAATTTAAATGTGCTTGGAATATGCAAAACCTGATGTCAAGGTCACCACTAGCCACAGCTAGAACCTCGTGAAGACTGGAGACTTCTCACTACCTGTCTGTTCTGGGTGGCTGTCCCTAATTGGGGAAAAATACTGTTCTTCATTTTATTTATTATTATAGTTCTGTCCCCTATCGAGTGTTTGCTATGCAGCAAATCCTGGTCTAAGCACTATCATTTACTTCCCACAACAACCTTATGATTTTTTTTGTCCTATTTCATGCATGAAGAAACTGAAGCTCAAGAAGGTTAATTAATCTCTCACAAGTCATTCGTGTGATAAGTGACAGAGTTGAGATATGAATCCAGGTCGGTTCCTCTCCCCTGTGCCTTGAACCACATTAACTCTGGTCCCCAGAAAGTCTGTCGTCACAAACCAGAGCTTATTTCCCTGGTAATAACACCAGGCAACACTGAATGCTCTCTGTGCGCCAGGGACTCTGCTTCCTGCTTTGTACACATTACTCATTTACTACCCTTCACTAGTGCAGAGGGATTCAGTTCTTATTGCCATTTTATGGAGATAAAAAAAACTGGGGCTAGTTTACTTGCCCAAGATCACGTAGCCACCGAGTAGAGGATTCAGCCTCTAAACCCAGGAATTCTAGCTTCAGAGCCATTGCTCTGCTCCTCTCTGCCGGGTGACAGCAAAGCAACAGAGTATCTTAGGCCTGGTGGGCCCTACAGTCTCTGCTTTAACTGTCCTGTGATGCTTTGGAAGCATGAAAACAGCCAAGGACAGTAGGTGCACAAGATGAGTGTGAAACTATTTACCATGTAAACCGTTATTTGCAAAAGCAGACCGTGTGCTAGATCTGGTCTGTGGCCAGCTCTTTCTCTGTGGGCTTCTGCCCCTGGACAGCAAGAAGGCTGAAATGTTGACATTTTGTGAGAGGTAGTAATAGTTCACAGTGCACTATATGAGCTTTAAATCTCTCACATCACTACCTCTTGAGACTACTCACTGGGCAGGTAGGGCAGGATTGATGACCCTCAAGCCCACACACAGACGCGGAACCAGGGACACAGGTGTGAACCCATGTCTTCCTTTCCACATCTTGAGGTTCTTCTGCAGTGCTCTGGCAAGGGAGACCTGGGCCTCGAGAGGCCAGGGGCCTTCAGAGGCTTCCTTAAAAGGGGATGCACATCACTGTGGCTGCACCCTTCAAGGCCAAGGCTCAGGCACACAGAGGGGATTAGGCAGGAGCGCTTGGTCCAGGGCTGGGGGAGGGGCGGGACAAGGTTGGAACTCGGATTTGAGGATGAGGTCAGGGCTCATTCTTGGGTCAAGTTCTGGGGCCAAGGTCAAGGCTGCAGACCAGCGCTAGGGCATGTGCTCACTCAGCCTCATTTGTGGGTGGGAGGCAGGGTTAGCTCAAAAGCCCAGGTAGAGATTACGTCTGTCTAGCTCTGCTGCTGTGCAGCCTTGGGGAACTAGCACAGACACCCACTAGAGCAGAAGGAATGAGAGCGAGACACTAGGCAAAGAGAAGGGGTTACCGGAGAGATCGGCCTCATAGCGTCCTCTGCCTCTGGCCCAGGCGCCACCCCGCGCCACCTCCCCCCGCAGCGTAAAGCATCTTCTGCTCCTTCATGAATGAACAGTCCCTGCAAGGAACACCAGGTAAATCATTCCGGAAATGAAGCCAGACTCACCCTCTGACGGTCTTGATTCTGTTCCCTGGGTGAGTGGGAAAAATATTTTCTCGTTTGCTATTCTTCTTCTATGAAACTCATGCATATAAATAGGTTTTCCTAAGCCAAATGGCAAGCCTGCAGTGCACTGTGCACCGTAAACTTGACTGGCACCTGTCTATCAAGGCAAGCCTTCATGAAAATCTGCAGATGACTGCCTGAGGGTGCCCTATATCAGTGAAATTCATTTTTATAGCAAGTGTATATCTACCAAGGAGGGGGAGGACAAAAATGAAGGAGGAATAAGGCTATAGAAACAAGAGGTTCCAGCTCTCAAAACTATATGACACCACCAGGAACCAAATTCTACTTTGCCTGATAATCTGAATTTACTTCTGACTCTGCCCCTGGCTGAATTCTTGAGCTGAACCCTAAGCAAAGGGAAAAGTGGATACAGAAGAAAAGCTCAACATTTTTTTTTCTTTTGTGCTCATCTAATCCCGGTCTCAGAAAAGCATACTGAGAATGGTGAATTTTAAACAAACCCTCAACCTGTAGAGTCCAACAAGGACGTGAAGGTCAATCAAGAATTTACCAATAAGAGCACTTTGAATTTTAAGCTCGCTGCCTACCTTTCCTTGGACTTCCCAGGTAACTCAGTGGTGAGGAATCTGCCTGCAATGCAGGAGATGTAGGCTCTGTCCCTGAATAGAGAAGTTCCCCAAGAGAAGGAAATGGCAACCCACTCCTGTATTCTTGCCTGGGAAAGCCCATGGACAGAGGAGCCTGACGAGCTACAGTCCATGGGGTTGCAAAGAATCAGACCCAACCTAGTGGCTGAACAACAACCATCTCTCCCGCCACATCTCCTACCCAGGCCATGCCCCTTTGGTCTCTCCATGCACTGGTCTTTCTCTCACCTCCAGGACAGTCTACACTTTTTTTTTGCCCTGGGGCTTTTGCACATGCAGTTCTCCCCTAGAAAGTTCCTCCAAACCCTCTGCAAGTGGCTGAGTCTGTAGTCCTTAGATCTCCGCTTTAGTGTTCTTTCTTCAGAGAGGCTTTCTCTGTGCTTTTGCCCTTTTATTCTCTATACCAGTGCTGTATTTATTTCCATCATAGCTTATCTCTGTCTTTAATTATCCTCTTTAACGTTTTGTTTATTGGTGTCATTTCATTTCTCCCCACACAGCAGAGATCATGATTATTTCATCTCCTGCTTTAGTCCTGGCATCTAGCAAGGTACTTGGCACCAGGGACTCACCAAGACATTTGCTGAATGGAATGGATGAGTGAATGACCAAACAAACTGCCCATTCTCTATATTACCTTTAGCAAGTTATTCCCGCTCTCTGGAGTTCATGTCCTCATTTGTTTAAAAAAAAAAAAAGTGAGATTCATTTAGCTATAACACTCTTTCTACCTCTATAACTACACATTTTCTTATTTGTCATTTTCCAGATGGGAATGTTGAGGCATGGAAGCATGCTGTGCCCAGGGATGAGAACTCAGGTCTCCTAGACAATTTCCAACTGATACTCTTTAGCAAAAGCCCAGCCTCCTCCTCTGCAGACATGCCTCTCCTCCAAAACCAACTCCCTGATATTTAGTTCCCTTTGTTCCAAAATTTGAGTCACTTTTCAAGGTTTCTCAAAACATGAAATAGTTTTGATATTTCATCCATAAAATAGGATGAAATAGCTCCTGCTAAGAAACAGTCCAGACTCCTTGATTTCTAAAAGAAATTCTGAGAATAATAGCAGTTCTTACTGACTAGGGGTGCTGTCTTTGTATGCCTCCCCTAAATTAAGATCCAGGAGTGTGTGTGGGAGGGGAGAGGCTGAGATTCAAACTCATTCTGGGGAAAATAGTAAGTGAGGAAGGAGAGAGTAACAGGCGCAGATACAGTGCAGAACTACTGAGAACATTTGGAGAAAACATACTCATGAAGCTACTGTACCAGATTTTTTTTTTTTTTTTTTTTTTGCTTGGGCGTAATGCACCCACAGGGCTCCATGTGGGAGAGTCTCAGTGGCCCTGATCCACCCCCAGCCTCATTTCTTAACAACCCACTGAATGCTGGAGACCACAACCACATGGCTAGGTCTTCATACCTCTGTAAACATTCCTTACAAACGCCCCTCAGCACCTGAAAAACTCCCTCCACTTCCTTCAAGACCCCAGTTAGATGCTGACTCCAGCAGGAAGTCTTCCAACCCTTCCAGAAAAAATGAGTTCCTTCTCTGAGCTTCTACCGTGCTTTCTTTCTTAGTACGTATCTTGATATTCTATAATTTCATGTCTGTCTCTTCACAGGCCATGAACTTCTACAGGGTGGGGCTGGGTCTAGTTTGTTTTTAAAGTCTCAAGGCCTAGCCCTGGTCTTGATAGAGTAGATGCTCAATAACTGTTGAATATATTTGGGTTTTCTCACTGTGAAGTGAAGGCAATAAAACCTGCCTTACCAGTTGTAAGATGATCCAAGTCCTTACCTTCACTACAAAGGGTAGTATATACATCAATGTAGTACATCATCTTATTCAAATTACATAACTTAAATATAATATAGCCTGGAGAGGATATTATTATTCTCTTTATCCAGATGAGCTTCCAAGAGTTCAGAGTCTTGCTTTAAGTAGCACAGTCAATAAATATCAAACTAGGAGAAGAAAACCGATTTAGTTGACTTCTGGGTCCCCCCCACCA
>SJYC01121256.1:0-11760 GCA_006408675.1 Madoqua kirkii
AGGAGGCAAGAATTTACAACGGAGAAAAGACAATCTCTTTAACAAGTGATACTGGGAAAACTGGCCAACTACTTGTAAAAGAATGAAACTAGAACACTTTCTAACACCATACAAAAAATAAACTCAAAATAGATTAAGGATCTAAACCTAAGACCAGAAACAAAAATCTCCTAGAGGAAAACATAGGCAAAACACTCTCTGACATAAATCACAGCAGGATCCTCTATGATCTACCTCCCAGAATACTGGAAATAAAAGTAAAAATAAACAAATGAGACCTAATTAAACGTAAAAGCTTTTGCACAACAAAGGAAACTATAAGCAAGGTGAAAAGACAGCCTTCAGAAAGGGAGAAAATAATAGCAAATGAAACAACTGACAAAGAATTAATCTCAAAAATATACAACAACTCCTGCAACTCAATTCCAGAAAAATAAATGACTCAATCAAAAAAATGGGCCAAAGAACTAACCAGACATTTCTCCAAAGAAGACATACAGATGGCTAACAAACACATGAAAAGATGCTCAACACCATTATTATCAGAGAAATGCAAATCAAAATCACAATGAGGTACCATTTCACACCAGTCAGAATGGCTGTGATCCAAAAGACTACAAGTAATAAATGCTGGAGAGGATGTGGAGAAAAGGGAACCCTCTTAAACTGTTGGTGGGAATGCAAACTAGTACAGGCACTATGGAGAACAGTGTGGAGATTCCTTAAAAAACTGGAAATAGAACTGCCATATGACCCAGCAATCCCACTGCTGGGCATACACACACATGTGTACCCCAATGTTCATCACAGCACTGCTTATAATAACCAGGACATGGAAGCAACCTAGATGCCCATCAGCAGACGAATGGATAAGAAAGCTGTGGTATGTGTACATAATGGAATATTACTCAGCCATCTAAAAGAGTACATTTAAATCAGTTCTAATGAGGTGGATGAAACTGGAGCTTATTACACAGAGTGAAATAAGCCAGAAAGAGAAACACCAATACAGTATACTAATGCATATATATGGAATTTAGAATGATGGTAGCGATAACCCTATATGCGAGACAGCAAAAGAGACACAGATGTATAGAACAGTCTTTTGGTCTGTGGGAGAGAGCAAGGGTGGGATGATCTGTGAGAATGACATTGAAACGTGTATATTATCATATATGAAATTAATCACCAGTCCAGGTTTGATTCCTGAGACAGGGTGCTTGGGGCTGGTGCACTGGGATGACCCAGAGGGATAGGATAGGAAGGCAGCTGGGAGGGGGGTTCAGGATGGGGAACACATGTACACTCGTCGCAGATTCATGTCAATGTATGACAAAACCACTATAATATTGTAAAGTAATTAGCCTCCAATTAAATTAAATAAATTCATATTAAAAAAAAAATAAAGTTCTGGTGCCTAAAAATCACTCAGTGTTTGTTAAGTGGGTAGGTTAGCATCCTTTAACTAACACCTTTATGTACCTTTTTAAAAAGTCAGCTTCCCCTCATTTTACTTCAAATTTCAAAGTTTTAGCAAAGCTCAACACAAATTTGGAGTTCATATTGTGGCCCTCCAACCCTCCTGGTCCTGCGTCGCCCCCATGTGGGCATGGGGCCTGTTTATGTTATGAAATGTGTTTCTCCATTTCAAGTGTTCCTGTGCACAATCATAGAAAGCATGTTTTCCTCAGGCCTAAGAAGCTGCCAAGTGCCTTTGATTTTTGAGTAGAGGACAGCTCCCAGTCTTGCAGGTCATGCATACTTTGGAGGCACTGTCTGTCCTCTCTACTTTTCACAGTTTTCTCTCTCAAAACACTTTAGTCTTGTGGGCTAGGGAGATCAATGGTTAACCAAATGGTGCATTTTTATGATTCAAATGAGGAAGAAGGGATGGAGGTATACTCTTCACCTGCTTATAAATATTTTCTATTAATCAGGTTGACAAATTTTAACTGAGAAAGTATTCTTTGCCATTTCCTGTACTAATAAGCTCATGGGTATCTTCAAAAAGCTTTCGATCTGTTATAGAAATATGCATGTGAACGTGACAAGCAGGCTCATCCATCCACTTATTCCAGGGATTTAACCTGCCTATAAGTTCTCAGTTTTCAGCCACTTCATCATAATTATCACTCCTTTTTGTATCCTCTTGTATCTCCTAAACTGTGGTACTTTAAATTTGATGCAGCATGCCTATAGATGGCTGACAAATGTAACTTAAGATATGTTTCTTTAGATTCTACTGTTCATCCAAGAAACATGTATTAATTACCTATTAGGCTTTGAGGGTAAAATGAACTCAGTACTAGCCTTCTGTTCCAGGTATTCATGATTAGTGGTGAGACAAAAAAGCATGAAACACGTGAACACAGTGTAACAATAGAGGTGGGTCTCATCTGAGGCTAGACAAGGTAGAACAGTGTGTGTGTGTGTGTGTGTGTGTGTGTGTGTGCGCGCGCGCATGCTGGAGAAGCTGATGAGGCTGCATGGCAGATTTGGAAACTGAACTGTTTCTTGAAGAAATCTGCAGGACAGAAAGAGGCTGTAAGCTTTACTGCCTCACATAGCATGAGGCCTTTTGTTGCTAAGTCGCTTCAGTTGTGTCCGACTATGTGCGACCCCATAGACAGTACCCCAATGGGCTCCCCCATCCCTGGGATTCTCCAGACAAGAATACTGGAGTGGGTTGCAATTTCCTTTTCCAATGCATGAAAGTGAAAAGTGAAAGTGAAATCGCTTAGTCGTGTCCAACTCTTAGCAACCCCATGGACTGTAGCCCACCAGGCTCCTTTGTCCACGGGATTTTCCAGCCAAGAGTACTGGAGTGGGGTGCCATTGCCTTCTCCAATGAGGCCTTAATGTGGCAGTATTCATTATTGTAGTTTAATGAGATATATATTGATGGTATCATCTTGTGATTTCTTACATCTCTCTCAAAATAGGTTCTATATAATATGATATCACCATTCAGGTTAGTAAAAGGGACAGTTTTATCTTCTAAGCTGTTGCCTTTCTCTTGGCATTTTAAGGATATTATTGTTGGGCTAACAGATGAGACCACTGAGCATAGTTGGTTTGGGAATACTGTGTGATCTCTAAGGAAGAAGCCTCTATGAATTTAACAAGCACAGCCTAGACTCTAAGCTTTACAAAAGGCTTTGGAAGGTGCTATTAGATATACAAGAGAAGACACAGGCTTGGTAGGATCAGATGAAATACCAAACTAGGGCCCTTGATGTTGAGTTCAGCCTTGGATCTTGCAGTGACTCATGTTATCACCTTGAACAGATCGTTTAAATCTCCTCAAACTCCATTTTCTCATTTATAAACTAGGGACTATTATTTTGGCCTACCTTCACAATAAAATTATTATAAACATAAGAACTGTTACAGATATACAAACAGTGTTGTAATTACTGAAGTGTTCTCCAATTTTTTTTTTCAGATTTCAAACCTACTTTTATGAGAGTGGAAAAAATTTTATTATACTTATGGATAAACTTTTCAGTTGGAAGACACACACAAACACATATACATATATGTGTATACATATATATTCAGTTTTATAGACATATAATTCACAACTCTATAGTATATATGTATATATTATATATACATACATATATATATGAATGAAATGACTGGAAATCAATTCTAAGTTTAAATTTAATTAATATGCCAAAGCAATGACAGCTTCTGGAATTGCTAACAGATACGAAAGTACAAGAATGAAATGCGTGAGGAGAATGATGCCCAGAATCCTTCCTGGCCGACATACAAATCCATTCAGGCCTCAAGAGAAGGAAAGGGAGATGGCTCACTGCACCAAGTTAGAAAGACATCCTACTGGAGCCCGAGGCACTGGACTGTGGTTAGTGTCCCCATGCCCTTTCATAAAATATGTCCCCAACATAGTGTCCTCATGCCCTTTCATAAAATAACCTGGATAAAGAAGTCAGCAGCCTTCTAAGAGGCATCTGTTTCATGTGCTGAGGATGGCTATATTACTGGATGAACAAGGAGGAAAAAAAGGTTTACTGCAGAGTGATTTTATAAGGGCAGAGTCACCTCAGTAACAGACAAGATTTAACAATCTAAAGTGAATTCATTATAACACTATTCACTTAGAAACAAAAATGTCATTTCTCATGACCCAATAAATGAAGTGTAATTACTGAAAGCATATAAATGATAGAACTGAAAATGTTCTTCTCCTGATCATGCTTATGACAAGAAGCAATCTCACATATCTAAATCACTGACAACCAGGGAGAAACACCCTGAGACAGACCAAACACTTTGGACAGAATGTCGACAATAAAGATCATGCTACATACTCAGTCTTCTGAGAGATCTAGAGCTTTTTGACAACTGCTAAAACTCTAATGTGAGTTTCACGCCCTCAGGAAATATTTAACTCACTTTGAAATTTATTTGCAGCGATAGAAACCTGAGAATATTACTGAAAATGCCTAGGATGGCCCCTGGCCTTCTAAGCTGAGCTTTGACCTGTTTAAACTTAACCAGTGGCCTCCTACCACTCTTTCCTTTCAGAGATTTCAATCCTCTGTAATGTAAAGATCATAAACAAACAATCCTCTGATTGCTTCTAATGAAAACATTTATAAAATTCTTCATATAACAGTCAAGTGAAGTCAAGTATGGCATTCTGTGCTTACCCAGGAACCACCAACTCAGTCTTTCATCTCTTTCAGCTTTGGACTACTGAATGCTCAATTTTTAAGCATTATTAGAAAAAAGATCATTTGGTGAAGCACTTCTCCCAGAAAAAATCTTGCTAAATGACTCCTTATTCTTAAAATGATGCCAATTCCTTTCCTAAAAGTGTATGCCCATTCAATGATATATGATTAGAAACTATGAGGCCAATTTTCCAAAGGTGTTTCTTCATTTGCATCAGCAAGAAAAGAAGTACTTATAATTGTCCATGCAAATCAAGGACTTTCATATGCAAATACTTATATGTGAATGTCATTATGCTGCTCCAATATACGGATTGAAGTTTTAATCTATTATACAAATAAATGTGTAAATATGCATTTGTATTTTTCGTTAGAAAAAAAGAAGTGTCCATACGTATAACTATTGATAGAAACAGGAAAGAGCCAGCAAAGGTCACCTGTTATATTCCAGATGATGTTATTTTCACCAGCTAACATGTTACAAACAGAACTGCTTCTTTCTTCTCACCCTCATGCCCTGTTACAGAATCTTGATCATGAATACAGACTTCATATTTTATTATGATCAATTCACTCTGTGAAACACAGTCACCCTCACTTTGCATTTTGGTTATCAATGAGTCTACCCATCCTCCAGGATTCTAGATGTGCCTGAACTCCATTGCTGTTTGAGTTGGATTCCCAGTAGATGTCTCAACCTAATATAAATCAAACTGTGCAACTGATTCTAGGGAAATGGTGTTACTTGTTCTATCTAACTAGAAGCCAAGTTCCAGTCCAACTGAAATGCATGGTACATAAACGTTTACCCAAAGCTGCCTTAGCTGACATACATTTTTGAGAAATTACAATTACCCCAGAGGGAATAATTTGCAAAGGGACAATCATTTGATCTAGAAATATAAGCCATGTGACAAACACAAAACTAAAGACTTGTGTACCACCATAATAAACTAACAGCTCTCACCTTGGGGAACCTTGTCCTCCACACAAAAAAGCAGTACAAAGAGACAGATCTATTTACTGGAGAAGATGCTAGTACTAACTGACAAGGTGGCTCATTTCAGTTTGACCCAGAGAGGATATTTCATTTTAGTTTTACTCAGAGAGGTAAATTATGCAAGGCTGTCAAACCAGGAACATTTCTCCTACTTTCCCCCATTCTCCCAACAGACAGCGAAAACTAATGACTGGAATAGATTTGCTTCATTTGACTACAGATCATATCCTATCTCATATGAAATCTGAAAAAGAGAAAGATTTACAAGTGACAACTAGTGATCCTCTTACTGGAAAACGTGATGATATAAGCTGTAACAATATTTTCGATCTGAGAGTGTAGCTTATGGTTTGGATAATTATATTTATCTTGCTTTCAGGGGCAAGAAGAAGCTGGATGATGTGACCTAGATAAAAGATATTAAAATTACAAGAACATTTAAATGGTTTAATAGGGACAGCAAGACAGAATCTTGAAGTAGCAGACATCATTAGAGCAAGTCACAGCATAAGTGGGAAAAAAAATGCCAAATTCTAGTTGCAAAGAAAACTGACAGGTCCACAGGTTACATTAAAGATTCCAGGGTTTCTCAGAACTATTGGGGAAAAGTGAAAGGAAGGACCAGTCAATGTGCAACTGCTTTTGTAAATGTTACTGAAACACTGTCCTTATCTGCACATTGGTGTAGCCTGAAGTATATGCATTGCAATAACAGTACTATTCCCAATTTCTATCCAATCAGTAAAATTAAACCTTTCAAAGCATTTTCATGAATAAAGTAACATTACTAATTTTACTGAAATCTGAAAGTGGTCATTGGACATTCAGACCTGGTCCTACTTCAATCACATTTCACCCTGGGCAACAGGACAAAAGTTGTAATTGGTTATTGCCTGAAGAGCCACAGGTCTTTATGAAACTCTGTGAATGTAAAAGTTCATAAAAAATATCGGGGAAAAACAGCAAAAATATCATTTAATAATTTTACTGAACAGGAAAACTTTCATTGTTGCACCTTATCCTGAGGCAGTAGCACTGGTCTATTATCTCATAAATCTGGGTTGGAAGCCACAAAGCCCTGCGTGGGTGGGAAATAACAGGGTCAGAATAAAATCAAGATCAGATGGTAAAGGAAATGCATGTGTTCGTCCTTTCAAAGGGGCCTACTGGAGAAACACAAACACAATGTTGCATCAGATATCATTCTGCATAGACATGTGCATTTTTCATCACTGTGAGAGACATTTGTATTATGGTATCTCAGAGGTGATATAAACAAAATAGAAGACAATTTCTGGTTTCCCAAATAAGGGCTTCCCAGGTGGTTCAGTGGTAAAGAATCTGCCTGCCAAAGCAAGAGATGCAGGAGATATGGGTTCTAACCAGGATCGGGAAGGTCCTCTAGAGGAGGAAATGGCCCAGTATTCTTGTTGAGAAAAGAGGAACCTGGTGGGCTATGGTCCGTAGCATCGCACAGTTGGACACTACTGAGTGGCTGAGCATGTACAGGCATAGTGTGATATGCTTGCTCTCCATGAAACTAGGTAAAGCTATCAACTTTACTTCACTAACTTAAGATGGGAAAATAATATAACTACAAAAATACGGAGCAAAGCCTAATCTCCAGTTTCTACAGAACCTCCCCCCTCTTCTTACAGACAGGTATGGAGATATATAATTTATCATCCATTCTTGTCATTTAAGTAGATGCATTCAGATAATTTCCCAAGATTATTCTTAATGGAACTGTATGAGTGTCAGTCAAAAATATCACAAAATCCAATGTTAATCCCTTGTCTAATACAAGTTAAAAAGGAGTTTGATCTTGCATGCTGCCAACCAGCCCCTAGCCCTGCATTGTGCTCTCCCTCTGATTTCCATCATAGACAATTTTATCTCTCAGAAGAGTATGAAGTATAATCACATTGTAATACAATAGGGGGTGTGTGTACTTGTAAGCAAATACTTATCTTTGGGAAAAAACCTCTCTGGATCTTACACCCTACTGGGACTGGCAGGCCCACCAGCTCCTGCCACTCAGCACAAATACATCTCAGCATCAATCAGTTAATAGATACTGACACATGAAGCGCTTTGCCTTAATAGATCTATATTTATATCTAGCTTGTTTCAAGTTCAATTTGCAAGGGAGCCTTATCTTGGTTGCTATCAAATATGCTACTTACCCTGCCATTTCCACCTGACAGCATCTGATGGTACAGATCTCATTTCAGTGAAACCCACAGCTGCCTTTCCCACTCACACAAGCCTTCTGGGCCATCACATTCTCATATCTATACTCATACTGTTTTCTGGTTTTTTCCCCTCACCTCCTGGCCAACCTTATTTATGTCCAACACTGAACTCAAAGGTTGCCTCCTCTGCCAATCCTTCCTTGATCTCAATACTCACTGTGCAATTGACAACATTGTCTCTTAGAGAGGGCATCCCTGGTAGCTCAGTTGGCAAAGAATCTGCCTGCAGTGCAAGAGGCCCTGGTTTGATTCCTGGATCAGGAAGATCCACTGGAGAAGAGATAGGCTATTCACTCCAGTATTCTTGGCTTCCCTGGTGGCTCAGCTGATAAGGAATCTGCCTGCAATGTGGAAGACCTGGATTTGGCCCTTGGGTTGGGAAATCCCCTGGAAAAGGGAACAGCTACCCACTCCAGTATACTGGACTGAAGAATTCCATGAACTGTATAGTCCATGGGTTGCAAAGAGTCAGACATGACTGAGCGACTTTCACTTTCTCTTAGAGAACTGCCTTGAATACATTTCAAACATTGCCTTGAATACATTTGAAAACATTTCAAAAGCACCTGTGATGCATTTTGCCTTTATTTATTTATTACCTTGTCTCTAATTAGTATTTAAGGCCTCTGAAGACAGGAATTGGGAAAGCATCTTTGTACTCCCAGCACAAAGTATTATGCCTATACCTAAGTGCTCCGTACATGCATTTCCATGGAATCTTTGCAGAGATGTTATATTGTTTATCTATTAGAATATATTTCTCTGTTATATTAGAATTTAGTTTTAAAGAGAATACATAAACTAAAATCTGTTCACACTGACAACCATTTTTCTGTATCTTGTCTACCTTGTCTATCTTCACGCGTGTGTGTGTGTGGTGGGGGTGGTGATAATGGTTTACTTCTGAGTCGTGTTCTACTCTTGAGACCCCATGGACTGTAGCCAGCCATGCTCCTCTGTCCAGAATTTCCCAGGCAAGAATACTGGAGTGGGTTGACATTTCCTTCTTCAGGGGACCTTCCCAACACAGGGATCCAACCTAGGTCTAAATTTTCATGGGCT
Organism: Madoqua kirkii; assembly: GCA_006408675.1. Taxonomy (NCBI): domain Eukaryota; kingdom Metazoa; phylum Chordata; class Mammalia; order Artiodactyla; family Bovidae; genus Madoqua; species Madoqua kirkii. Next base: position 9,021 of record SJYC01121256.1, read on the forward strand.
TCTCAGGTGCCTCAGCAGGAAAGAATCTGCCTGCAATACAGGAGACTTAGGTTAAACCTCTGGGTTGGGAAGATCCTGGAGAAATCCCCTAGATTGCCTGGGAAATCCCATGGACAGAGGAGTCTGGTGGGCTACAGTCCATGCAGTCGCAAAAGAGTCGGACATAACTTAGCGACTAAACAACAGTGATGCACAACACGTATGCATAGCATTTGTTCTCAAAGTTTTTCAGAATTCTTAATTGGTTCCAAATAGCACAGTCAACTTAGCAGGGCAATATGGTGAACTCTATAATCATAGATTTAGTCCCAATAATAAATATTACAAACCCTGTAGTAAAAGTCACTCATCGGTTATCTAAAAAGTCCTGTCACTTCACCAAGTGTCTGCGTATCATTGTGAAGTCGTTACGAATGAGCACATGGTCTCATTTCCCTTCCTCTTCTCTTTGTAAATTAAGTTAGCAAACACTTGAGAGCCTTCATATGCCACTAAATTAGAGAATCAAAAACTAATAAAACAGAGTCCCTGTCCTAAAGGAGCTCATTTTTCAGAAAATGAATTTTATCACAAAAGTATCATGATATGTATGATGAGTAGTCCCTGTTCTAAAGGAGCTCACTGTCTATAAGAGGAGTTTATAGACACAAATATTCATTATGGTATCTAAGCTGAGAGTTATGATGAAGATAAACACAGAAACCAAGTGCAAGAAACAAGGGAACTTAAGGTATGCCTTACCATTATAATCCCTTGTAGAGTTCTGAGAATAATATCTATGTGAACCTTCTCTTTGGTTATTAAATGTACCTTCCAATGATACCAAAAAATCTTTTATTTTCACTAAAATGGTAGTCTGCATGCTAAGTCTCTTTAGTCATGTCTGAACCTTCACGACACTATAGACTGTAGCCCACCAGGCCCCTTTGTCTATGGGATTCTCCAGGCAATAATATTGGAGTAGATTGTCATGCCCTCCTCCAGAGGAAACTTCTTGACCCAGGGATTGAACCCACCTCTCTTATGCCTCCTGCATTAGCAAGCGGGTTCTTTGCCACTAGCATCACCTGCCTATCCAAATTTTATCATTTGGATAATGATATTCTATATTCTGTTGGATATTCGGTATTCTGTTCTGTGTTCTATATTCTGTTGGATATCAAGGCATTTTCTCCACCTTATTTAAATCTATGAGGTTTCTTTCCCTTTTTTATTTTAGTTAATCTAAATAATTATACATTATTTGCATTGGTTGTTGCATTAGATGGATAATGAATAGATACTCTACTCAATTTAATTCTATTGTCTGACTGGAACAGTTTAGCTCAAGACAGTCAGCCACAACATGAATGACTATTTGTCCAGCATTTCTCTTAGGAAGTCTAGCAGTAGAGACACTATCAATATACTATAAATTTTGGCATCCAAATTTATAAAGCTGATGACTGTCTCAGTCAACTCTGGTGGTGAGTCTTGGGCCAGCTCCACCAGTTGGCTCTGCAGGGGTAAGACCTGTATGTAAAGGGATTTTACATAAGAATACCTATCTTTGGGGAAAAAAAATGCAGCAGTCAATGGAAATGTGTATGTGACCACTTGTAGTGTGTATGATTGTGTGTGCATAGATGGTTTTAGTACAGAGAGAGAGATATCTGGAGTCTTAACTAACACCAAAGGTTTAAAGAGTTTGGAAGGAGAGCAGAACATGCCATATGGTGGTATAAATTAACCACTGACAGTGCTTGGATTTTATATTCTCTCTAAAGCTTGAAATGTGGAAAGGAAAACTATGGTTAAATGGCTATGCAGACAATTTTAGCGACAGCTTCTAAAACTGGTAACTCCACTTCTGTTCCATGCTTTCTTGCAAATCTTAAGCATTTTTGCTACCGAAAAAAAAAGTCCATAAAACTTAAACTGTCATTATGGGTAAGCTAAACCCAAGTGTAGCCATTTTATTTCATCTATTTGATCTTTTATGAAGACAGTTATTTACTTCAGTATTCTTTCTTGCTCAGAGACATAGCATAATGATATTAAAGTGGTCTGGCTGGGTTTGAGTTCCTGAAAATAAGAGATTTGGGTATGTGGTAAAAATTCTGAATTAGTAATTCTTCTCCAACCACAACTAATACTGAGAGCTGAAGTCAAAATGGAAATGCTGCCTACATCATCTACCACAATTCCCTTACTTGGAATAACAGCTGGAGTCTGTCCTAAGCAACATGAGGTCTATAGATGTGTCTAGAAAGTGTCAGAAACTGACATGTATATACAACTTGTTCCACTTTATCTCCAGGGACCCTAAGTCTTGTTAGTTAATCATTTTCAGTTGAAGACCAATTATCTCCAGATTATGTCTCTTGTATACTCTTACAAGAAACACACCAAAGCCATTAACTTACATTTGGGAATCTCTTAGCTGCATGAGATAACTCTCCTTTCCCTATTTTTTCAGTTAACTCATTAATTTAATAAAGTTTAACAGTTCCCTACAAGCTAGAAATTATGTTAGGTACTAAAAAAACAAAAATCTATAAAATTCTACTGTGATGAAGTGAGGTCAACAAGTCTTCCCAGTAAGCAACTATAAAAATGTACAAAACTATCAGAAAACAAAACAACAACAACAACAAAAAAACAGGGGACGGAAAAAGATGGCGGAGGAATAGGACGGGGAGAACACTTTCTCCCTCACTACTTCAACAGAAGAACATTTTAACGCTGAATAAATTCCACA
>SJYC01121261.1:0-37593 GCA_006408675.1 Madoqua kirkii
GGTGTGGACCATCTGGTGATGTCCATGTGTAGAGTCTTCTCGTGTTGTTGGAAGAGGGTGTTTGCTATGACCAGTGCATTTTCTTGGCAAAACTCTATTAGTCTTTGCCCTGCTTCATTCCACATTCCAAGGCCAAATATGCCTGTTACTCCAGGTCTGTAGCAATATCAAATAGCCTAACACATGTATAATTCAAGCTCTTGAAGGAGAGAGCATAGATCAGCAGAAATAAATGAAGACAGACAGGCTAAAAATTTTCAAAAACTGTGGAATAATTTCAAGCCATAGATTAAGGAAGCTCATTGAAACTTAAGCAGGATAAATGAAAAGAAAGTAATAACAATGCATACCATAGTCACACTTCTAAAAACCAGAGATAAGGATAAATTATTAAAAGCAGACAGTAAAAAAAAAAAAAATTATATACAAAGGAAAACTGGTATTAAAACAAACAACTAACTTGTCATCAAAAACAATGGAGGCCAGAAGTAAAGGAAAAAACATCTGTAAGAGGTTGAAAGAAAAATACCCTGTCAATCTAGAATCTTATACTTAAATAAAGAAGGCAAAATAATGACATTCTAAACAGAAAAAAATGGCATTATTTTCAATCTGATTTCAAAAGGTCTGTACTATTAGAATTAGTAGGAGAATTTTTTTCAGGCTGAAGGAAAATGATAATGGGTGGAAATACAGAAGAGCAAAAAGCACGATAAAATTTGAACAAGATTTGTATATTAAATAAAAACATCATATCTTTTTTTTTTCAGTTTGCCATTTTACTGCAGCTGTATAAGGCTGATAATTGAGAAACTGGAGTGTATTATTTTTATCAGTTTTGGTTTTTCCAGTAGTCATGTATAAATGTGAGAGTTGGACTATAAAGAAAGCTGAGCACCGAATAATTGATTCTTTTAAATTGTGGAGTTGGAGAAGACCCTTGAGAGTCCCTTGGGATGCAAGGATATCCAACCAGTCAATCCCAAAGGAAATCAGTCCTAAATATTCATTGGAAGGACTGATGCTGAAACTGAAGCTCCAATATTTTGGCCACCTGAAGTGAAGAGCTAACTCATTGGAAAAGACCCTGATGCTGGGAAAGATTGAAGGTGGGAGGAGAAAGGGATGACAAATTTACTGCAGCTGTATAAGGCTGATAATTGAGAAACTGGAGTGTATTATTTTTATCAGTTTTGGTTTTTCCAGTAGTCATGTATAAATGTGAGAGTTGGACTATAAAGAAAGCTGAGCACCGAATAATTGATTCTTTTAAATTGTGGAGTTGGAGAAGACCCTTGAGAGTCCCTTGGGATGCAAGGATATCCAACCAGTCAATCCCAAAGGAAATCAGTCCTAAATATTCATTGGAAGGACTGATGCTGAAACTGAAGCTCCAATATTTTGGCCACCTGAAGTGAAGAGCTAACTCATTGGAAAAGACCCTGATGCTGGGAAAGATTGAAAGTGGGAGGAGAAGGGGATGACAAAAAATGAGACGGTTGGATGGCATCACTGACATGATAGACATGAGTTTGAGTAAGCTCTGGGAGTTGGTGATGAACACGGAAGTGCTGCAGTCCAGGGGAGTCACAGAGTCGTACATGACTGAAAGACTGAACTGAAGTGATAATTTTTTATAAGTCTGATAAAATTTCAAAGTTAAAAAACAGATTAAGAAAAGGAGTCAAGTTGGCACCTGATTTCAAAACTTACTACAAAACTACTTTAAAAACTTAAAACTACAGTAATCTAACTCTGGCATTGATGTCTTATAGACAGATTATGTCTGTAAGTGATATAGATCAATAAAAAAAATACAGTCCAAAAAGAGGCACCCACATAAATGTTAGAGTAATTTATGTTCAAGGTATGAAGGTAATTAAACAAGAAAAGGGTCATCTTTTCAATAAATGATATCAGAGCAGTGTACAGCTATATTTAAAAAATTAGCTAAATCATTTATCTCACACCATACATAAAATTCCATTTGAAATGGGTCATAAACCTAAATTTAAAAACAAAATCTATGAAACCTTTAGAAGGAAACAGGAGAATTTTGCAAACTCAGTAAAAGGAAAACTTATTATATAGGATACCAAGAGTATAAATCTCAAAAGAAAATAATTGACAAACTGGATTTTACCAAAATAAATTTAAAAGGAAGCCCCAGACAGACTAAAATATTATATGTAAAAATTTAAGTGTATCCAGAAAATTATTCCCATCATATATATGTTTAACATTGCTATAAATCAACAATGCAATGTAAAAACAATATATAAACAATGTGATAAAAATTTAGGTAAAATACTTGAACAAACATTTCATAAATGAAAGATGCAAAAATGTCCAATAAACACAAGAATAGGTATTAAACAACATTAACATCAAGGATGGAGAAGGCATGGCACCCCACTCCACCATTCTTGCCTCGAAAATCCCATGGACAGAGGAGCCTGGTGGGCCACAGTCCATGGGGTTGCTAAGAGTCAGACACGACTGAGCGACTTCACTTTCACTTTTCACTTTCATGCATTGGAGAAGGAAATGGCAACCCACTCCAGTGATTCTTGCCTGGAGAATCCCAGGGACAGGGGAGCCTGGTGGGCTGCCGTCTATGGGGCTGCACAGAGTCGGACACAACTGAAGAGATTTAGCAGCAGCAGCAACAGCAACATCAAGAAAATGCAAATTTTAAAAATCACTGCACAAACACTGTAATGGCTAAAAAAAAATTTATACGCTGAAAATAACAAATATCGCTGAAGTTTTGGAGCAACTGGAGATCTCCTACTAGTGAGAATATAAAATCATTCACCATCTTTAAAGAACTGTTTGACCCACATCTGCAAAAGTCAAGTGTAGACAGACCCTACAACTCAGTAATTTTATCTCCAGGTTTTTACCTAAAAGAAATAAAATACATGTCCATAGAAGGCCTATAGTAGCCTTATTCATAAGTAGTTAAAAACTACAAACAGGTCAAAAATCCCTCAATAAGAATATTGATAAATTCTAGTATATGCCTACAATGGAATAGCAACAAAAAGTACAAACTAATACACCAACATGGATGAATTTCAAAAACATGTTAAGAGAGGGAAGTCAATCACAAAAGGTACATGCCTTATATGCAGATGAAATCAAAGAACAGGCAACAGTAAAATGATGAAAATCAGGACACTGGGAGCTTCTGGATTGGAAAGGAGAAAAAGAGAGTTTCATGAGGTGAATATGATATTCTGTATCTTCTTTTGGCTACTGGTTATACTTTTGCTTTATTGACTATGCCAAAACCTTTGACTATGTGGGTCACAACAAACTGTGAAAAATTGTTAAAGAGATGGGAATACAAGACCACCTGACTTGCCTCCTGAGGAATCTGTACGCAGGTCAAGAAGCAATAGTCAGAACTGGACATGGAACAACAGACTGGTTCCAAATCGGGAATGGAGTATGTCAGGGCTGTATATTGTCACCCTGCTTCTTTAACTTCTATGCAGAGTACATCATGAGAAATGCTGGAGAGGAAGCACAAGCTGGAATCAAGAATGCCAGGAGAAAGAATCTTAGATATTCAGATGGCACCACCCTTATGGCAGAAAGCGAAGAACTAAAGAGCCTCTTGATGAAAGTGAAAGAGGAGAGTGAAAACGTTGGCTTAAAACTTAACATTCAGAAAACTAAGATCGTGGCTTCTGGTACCACCGCTTCATGGCAAATAGATGGGGAAATAGTGACAGATTTTACTTTGGGGGCCTCCAAAATCACTGCAGATAGTGACTGCAGTGATGAAATTAAAATACATTTGTTCCTTGGAAGAAAAGTTATGACCAAGCTAGACAGAATATTGAAAAGCAGAGACATTACTTTGCCAACAAAGGTTCATCTAGTCAAAGCTTTTGTTTTTCTAGTAGTCATGTACAGATGTGAGAGTTGGACTGTGAAGAAAGCTGAGAGCCAAATAATGCTTTTGAACTGTGGTGTTGGAGAAGGCTCTTGAGAGTCCCTTGGACAGCAAGGAGATCCAATCAGTCCATTCTAAATGAAATCAGTCCTGAATATTCATAGTAAGGACTGATGCTGAAGCTGAAACTCCAATATTTTGGCCACCTGATGAGAAGCACTGACTCATTTAAAAAGACCCTGATGCTGGGAAAGATTGAAGGCAGAAGGAGAAGGGGAGGACAGAGGATGAGATGGTTGGATAGCATCACTGACTCAATGGACATGAGTCTGAGTAAACAAGCGGAGTTGGTGATGGATAGGGAAGCCTGGCATGCTGCAGTCCATGGGGTTGCAAAGAGTTGGACACAACTGAGCGACTGAACTGAACTGATGAACTACATGGGTATATATGAATGCCAAAATTATTCAAAGTGAACACTTAGGTCAATGCATTTTATTCTATGCAAATCATACCTCCAAAATTGAAAGACAGAGAGAAAAGAAGGAGGAAGTAGAGGGGAAGGCAGGGAGTGATGAAAGGAGAGATGGGGAGATGAAGGGAAGGAGGAAGAGCTGAATGGAGGGAGGAAGAAAGGATGGCAGAACAGTAAAAACAGATCATATGCTAATATTTGAACACAAATGTGCCAAATCAATTAAGAATAGACTTTTCAAAATTCAAGTATTTTGAAAAGCATTGGGTTTTTTCAAGGAACAAACATTGTTGCACATTTTTTCAAGTTAACTCACCACTACATTTCCAAGAAAATTAGCAAACCAACTTTCAAATCTGCTCTCTTCATGTGTGAATAGAGCACAATCCATGGAAACTGAATTTTTTAAATATATATTGAGGTCTTAAAAATCAGATTGCTGGCTGAATTCTATGCCAAAATGATTGATTATTTCAAGGTTTGTGGTTCTACACAGCAGGGCCTGTGCCCTCTGTCTCAGGTACCCAGTAGACAACAGAGCTTCTCTCTGACCCCAGCAGGATGTCGAAAGTTTCCTCAAGAACATGAATTCAAAAGTCCTGTTAAGAAGTTTCTGGAAACATCCTAGTCTACAAATTAAAATTTCAGCTTTGGCAGGCTCTCCTCTATCATCCTTTCATCCCTTAAGAAAGAAACTCAACAGTGAGGATCCTGAGCTCTTGGAGAGGCTCTGTTTTTGAAAGTAAATACCAGGTTTAATCACTTGGAGGTCATTTATGTTAGCCTCATCATTCATCCTTTGGCAGATAATATAAGGAAATTAGGAGATTTGCTTGAAAAGAACATGTGGATTAGTATATGAAAGCAAGGTGAAGGTGCTCTTCATTCTAACAGAAGCAGCCACTTATTTCTCTATGGTAGTTTTTGTTTTTGTTTTTTAATTAAATTTCCAGGAAATTACCACTATCGTTTAATCTGATAATTAGATCTGGAGATCCAAGCCCTTCTTTATTTTTCTCTAGATTTGTTTATTCTTCTTTCAATCTCCTAAGAAGATGGAATAGGAAACTTTTAATCGGTAATGTTCAAGTTAATATGACATTGCACTGATTTATTTATTTTTGGTCTTTTTGGAGAGACAGTGTCAATTAAGAGTCCTTTCCCTCCTTACTTCTTCCCTGGGATGACAGCCAAATTCCAGAGGGCTTCTCCAGTACGTATTTGGCTACAGACTGTATCTAGTTTTCAGAGAAGGTATGCCCTCAAATATGCTTTCTGAGCCAGAGTCTTCCTGCCTTTTCACTCACTGTCCCCACTACCAGACTGTGGCTTTGTCCCTCACCCTCAGGCTAAACCCCTAGGCCACCAGATCTCTCCCTCAGCTAACTTCTGCCCCTGCTCAGAAGTGAACATAACTGGTTTGGCTGTGTTCCTTTTCTTTTTCCTTTTTCTTTGAGGATCTTCTTCACTGTGTAAGCCATGTACCCTGATGATGGGTAAAGTAATGTAGTGTAAAAATAGGATAGAGGTTTAAAGTCAGGCTCTCAAGAGATACAGTCACTGTGATTACAGGATTTAGTAAGCGAAGATTATTGACTGAAACCAGAAGCACCAAATGTGTGACCTTTCAAACTATTTATTCAGACATGTGTTAACCAGATGTGTACAATGTGACAGGCACTATTCTAGAAGCTGGGGCCACACGGCACAATGATAAGACAGACACAATCTCTGCCCTCTGGGAATTCACCAGTTGGAAGGGGAGCCAAAGAGTGGACAGGTGATTCCAGGTTTTGTCTTGATTTGGCGAAGAGCACATGATGCGGACCTAACTCTTGGGGGAAAGGGGAACACTCAATATTGTTCTCTCCTCCTGGCTTTTTATTAATTATTACAAAATATTTTTTATACTCCATACAATATGCCCAGAATTACACTAGGCATTGAGATTCTTAGATTTGAAATCAGAAGGCCAAACTTAGGCCATAGAAATGGTGATCCTAATTACAATATAAGTACAAATAAGACTTGAATTCAGACATTCACTAATTGTTATCCCTGCTGCTCAAAAACAAATATAAATGTGCCTTGCTCTCTGCTCAATTGCCCTCAGTTCCGCCTTTCCACTGAGATTTCTCAGCAGCATCTACCTGTGACACTCACTCAATAACGAGGTGACAGCAGTGAGAAGTTGGACTAAACTTCTAATCAGTTCGTAGCCAGGCATAGTCAGCCTTCTGGTTCAGACTTAACCAGTGCCCAGACAAGAGTGCACTGCAGATCAAAATGCAGCAGTTCCAAAGGTACAGTGACCTCCCACCCCTTTGAGATGGTAGTCTGCTTCCTGGGCATAGGGTCAAGGTCATTTTCCCATAGTAAGACCAAGGCAACTCCTTTTCAGTGCTCACACTCTTCACAGCTGCTGTTGACATCCCATGGTGCCTGCTCCAGAGGTCAGGCTGCAACTTTCGATTCACACCATTTGATTAAAAAAACCAGAGATGTGTTGCCCTTGGAAATAGGCTGCAGTAAAAATAGATCAAAATAGCCAGTGTCTCCAGGAAAGCTCAGGTTATTGTCTCTTTATCCAATTTCTTTAAATTTGTGAAGGCAGGAAGAGCTCTGGGTCTCAGAAGAAATTGTACAGCTAAGAGTAAATTTAATAATATAAACTTTTCTTCTGCACAATCATAGTGACTCACAAAAATCTGAACGCACTAAGCATTTAGGGTTGTGACATCCTGGGGAAAAGCAAGAAGTTGGAACTCATATTTATCTTTCCATAATTAGACTTTGCTCTAGCTGTCACAAGGAACAGCGCAGTGCTCTGACACACCACCAGCATTCAAATTGGGAACGATGCTAAAAATGAAGGCAGATTCCACTTTCAAGCAAGCGGATCAGTTTGGAGCAATATCCCCAAAGAAGGCATGTCATTCAGAGTGTTGTTTAAACTCAATGGTTTCTTTGGAGTTACTTCCACCTCTCAGGCAAACCCATCAACTTGAAAGAGACACGGGCTGCACATTAAATATCTCCAAAGACCTTTTTGGAAAGAGAGATTAATGTGAGTGGTCATTAAAAGCTGTGTCAGGGCCTGGTAAACACGGGCTCCGTGCAGAGTTTACAGAGCAATCCATCAATCAGCAACTATCCTGGAGGGCCTGTTCCAAAGGCAGTGGGAGCCACAGAAGGTCCTTGACCAGATGACTGGCATATGGAAAAGGCTGTCTGTCTTAGGGAGATGATGAGTTGGCAACGAGGGCAGCTGGAGGGGAAAGCCAGTTGGAGGACAGTGTGATGGGTAGGAGCATTCTGATGCTAATCCAGGAAGGTAACAGTGGATGTGGATTGTATGACCATCAGAGGCCTTGAAAAGCAGAAAGAACAACTTGATTAGTGTTACATGAAGTACAGGGACCTGAAAGGTGAAGGTTGTTTGGGAATCCAGACCACCATTCCTGGAAATAAAGGAGCCTATGCAAGGACTAGTGGTAGAAAAGTTGGACTTAGATCATTCCCAGGCAAGGGGCGGTGGGGAGATGATGCAGACATTTAGGCAATGCCAGAGCAACCTGAAGAGTGGGGAGTCTACAGGGGTCTTTGAGAATGAACTACAGCTGCCTCATTCTCACAGGTACAGAGACCACAATGTGACTGCTCCACCCTACTCCACACCCCTCACCGCCCACTGAACTGTTCTCCCCTTAGTAACCTCAGATCTCAAGGCAGCTTCCGCAAGCCTTCTTCTAATTTTTGGCTGCAGGCTCCTGTGTTGAATCTAAGGCAGGGCAGAGGAAATCAGCTGTGCACAGAGCCATTCCTATCTGCATATCCCAGGCACTCCCAAGGGAGGAAAAACACAAAGTGTTTGGGGAATGTAAACATGTTAACAGGACAGTCATCTATCAAGACCACAAGAAGTACTGTGGATCCATGAAGGCATAATTAGCAGCTAAGATGACTGCCCCAGCAGTGTAGCACAGAGACACAGGGACAAGGGGACACACAGAAAACAAATCAGGGAGGCGAAGAGCAAACTTTAACCTTTCACTGTGGAGCTCTTTTCCTACAGAGTTAGGCAGAGCAGAATCAAAAGTGCACTTCAGTTAATTTGGGGTTGCTGCTAGGATCCATCAGAGAAGGCAATGGCACCCCACCCCAGTACTCTTGCTTGGAAAATCCCATGGATGGAGGAGCCTGGTGGGCTGCAGTCCATGGGATCTCAAAGTCAGACACAACTGAGCAACTTCACTTTCACTTTTCACTCTCATGCATTAGAGGAGGAAATGGCAACCCACTCCAGTGTTCTTGCCTGGAGAATCCCAGGGACAGCGGAGCCTGGTAGGCTGCCATCTTTGGGGTGTCACAGAGTTGGACACGACTGAAACGACTTAGCAGCAACAGCAGCAGCTAGGATCCATCTTATCCTCTGCACTTTATAACATTTTCTGTCATTATGCATATTCTGTCCATGTCAAGTGATTGCTGTTGTTTAACAAATGTTTGTCATGTGCTCTGTTACACAGGACTCTGCTGGGTGCTCAGTAGGGCCCGGAAAGGGTAGAGGATGGATGAAGGGAAGTGGGGAGGGCAGAGTAAAGGAGGAGGCAGGGTGCTAAGGAGGGAAGGTTGGTTCAAGGTTCCTGGCTGAGTCCTTAATGTCAGGGTTTGAAAGAGTTCAATTCTCAAAGTCAACCATGGCAATCAAATGGACAATTGAGAAACAGGTGAAGATAGGAGATGGGAGAACAAGCTAGATGGAGTTCCACTGGAAAATAGTACAGAATCAAGCAGATCCTCAGAGATGAGAGAGTGGGGATCACAGGTAACAAAGCCCTCTCATGCATAAAAGGGGCATGAACCAGGGCAGACAATAACCCTGGGCCTTCCCGTCAGCTCATAAAGGACCTCAACAAAGCCTCCAGGGCCTCAGTCTTCCCAAATGTCCAGGAAGCAAAGGTGAGCTGCACATTTCCTTCCATTCCAGGCTAGCCCTGACTTTTATCACTCTGTTTTGCAAGAAAGCAGAACTCCGTTCTTCCTGACACCATTGCTGCTGACATTCATTCTCTGCTCCCAAAGGACACTTTTTATTTCATCTTTGCCATAACTTTTTTTTTTTTTCTGATACATGAAAATGTGATGATTCTCCATCTACTCCAAGTCCTACCTGCTCTTGCCCATTAGTGAAATCATAAATTAAATCTACCCTAGAACTCGCCTCCACTGCCCTTCAAAAAGAGATTCATTGCTAGAGCGAGTGGTCTACAAGAATTCATCACTTCACAATGCAAACGTTCTCGGTGGTCCTTGGGGAAGGGAAAGTAGAGGAAGCACGGCAAGGGCTGATGCCTCAGGTGAAAGCCAGAGCATCTTAAGTCAGATATGACCTCCCCCAGCAATATGTCCTTTCTGAATTGGCTTGTGCACATTAAGAGAGAGCACATCTTCCTTATGTTGCTTCATCATGAGCCTGACAACATAAACCTGAGAACCAAAACAATACAACTGAGTGATCAAGAGCCTCTATCAGTCTCCTGAGGCCCTTTGGTGGGGCTCAGTCTTTCTCTGGTCCAGGGGCCCCCAACCTCCACAGTCTCATGTCTAATGATCTGAGGTAGAGCTGATACAATAATAATTGAAATACAGTGCACAGTAAAGGTGATGTGTTTGAATCATCCTGAAACCACTCCCCAACCCTGTCCATGGAAAAACTGTTTTCTAGGAAACCAGTCCTTGGTGCCCAGAAGGTTGGGAACTGCTGCTCTCGGCTACCTGTAGGTACTTCTACCACTTAACCTCGTCAGTCAAATGCAATTACTCCTCTGTGAAACATTCCAAGGACAAAAGCCACGTTCGAATCGCCTCTATACTGCCAGGGCCCAGCTCAATATGTGGCACTGAGTAGGTACCCAATAAATACATGCATAGGCACCCAGTGAACAAGCAAATGAATAAACACAGCAAGTGGGTAATGTCCTAGTTTAATAGGTCACCAATGGCTACTTTAGAAATTCAACAACATGTGCTATTGGATTGTTCTCTGCCAAAGAGCTCATCTGTGTGCTTCACAATTATTTCTAAACGGTGTATGTGTGATAGTGAGCCTCACAGCATGCCAGATTGCGCGCCGTCACTCAGTTAATTCACACAACAACCCGGTAGACACTATCATTATCTTCATTTTATAGAGGAGGTAACAGATACTAGGGGGAGGACTATAAGCTGCTCACAGTTATCTCCTGAGCCTGATTTTGAAAATCCAGAGGCATCCAACTCCAGATCTTGTGTTCTACGCCACTACGATATATGCCTCTCCAGAGGCAGTTTACAGAACAGGACGATGTCCCAGCATGTGCTACCTCACAGACTTTATGTTGATGAACCAGAGTCATCAGTCAAAAGGTCACCAAGCCAGCATATTGTCCAGAGTCTTCCAGTGACTTGCTAGGTGACCAGGATAAAATGCTTATTTTTTGTATCTCAGGCTCTTTGTTGGCAAATAACGGGTATTAAACTCTGAAATCTCTTCCCAGAATATATTATGACTCTAATAGGCTATGTGTTTTAACACAATTTTTTCCCCTCTATCAGATTTTTCTCACCATCCACATTTCCTGTCACCATTCCCTGCAAATGCAGACATGCTTTTCAGTTTCAAAAAAGAAGACAACAGTAAAAACTTTGGGCTAAGTGGAGTATGAAAATGAACAGCAGAGTATTGTTAACTGAGTTTGACGTTGGAGGTGACATTGCTAATTTTCTACTGCCTCTTCTGTCTTTATGAAATGCACAGAATGACAGAATATCTGTCAAGGAGTGGCAGAATTCCCTGTCTTATCACAGATCTGTGCAAATTTAAAAGCTATGCAGAAGGTCAGTGAAAAAGAGGAAAATGGAAGGGTAATGTACACTAGGTAATAACTGAAGCCAAAAAAGAAGTTTCAGTGAGTTTCTATGGTATAAAAGAAAGGAATCAGAGAGATGAAATAAATATTCATTTAGAAAACATGATGCCACCTGACCCTCTGGCCTGTAGGATTTTGGAAAATAACAGTAAATCAGTGAATAACACTGGAATTCACTTATGCAATTAAGCTGATTGGCTACTACCACCAGTCTTTTCCTAAACATGAAGTGCTGGGTGATTCTAGAAAGATGTAGGAGAAGCATCAGCTGTATCCTGTCCTTTAGAAGCTCACAATCTCATTGGTAAAACTGTATGAAGACATGAAATAAACAAAAATTTCATAACGTACACAATGCAGTATTCTTGGACCCAGCACTGGACCCAACAAAAAGTAATTATTCAAACAAGTGTTGAATGGCACTGAATTCAAATGGAAACTAGTGCAGTACCAGTCCCCAGTGGGGAAGATTAGAGGATAAACTGGTCCCGAAGGATTTCACAGAGATGGGCAAGCCATCCGGGACTTTCAAGGGTGGTTAGGATTACAGATCAGATAATCTTTAACATATTTAAACAAATATCTCTTAGGATTTATGGCTTTTTAAAAAACCATAGTCAATAAAGTTTAGAAATGTCTACCTCTCACTTGATATCCAAACTGTACCTAAATTAGGACAGTTCAAGTGCAAAATACTGAGAGCATCACTCACCTATGAGAGTTGGGTGGCAAGATGTACAGGCAGACTTCCAAGTCAGCTTTCAGTTAGAAAGCTTTTAATACAGATTCTTTGTAAACGCTCACTAAATAGTTACTCCTGAATGAAGGAATGGGTGAATTATTCCTTTCAAAATAGTATACTGCAGAGGGTTACACAGCAGCTGATAGACAAGGCAGGAGCCAGTATATATAGCTCCTTGAGATGACCCCTCCCACCTGTGACCTTCCACTGCAGCACATGTCAAGCCAGAACTCCGTGTTCAGTAGTGACTCCCACCCCTTCTAAGTGATGGAGCCCCTTCTATGAAATACACAGATCAACTCTCAACAACAAGTCTGATTTCTTGAAATTTTCAGCAGGGTGAGATCATTAAGCCATTGACATTAACGGGGGAGTGGCCTCCTAAATATTCCCTTTATTCTATCTGCATCAGTTACTATATTTGTAAAATGGGAATAACAGAGCCGTTGGAAGAAACAATTATTAAAAGTGATTATGAAGAAGTTTGCAATATAAAGTGCTTGTTAAAATTGAGAAGTACTCGATGTACCTTCACAATTCCCCCTAGACTATGAAAACCCCATTTGTAGAAATATCATAAGCTTGCCTAGACAGCAAGTATTTTGAAGCTTATGCTTCACCATTTAAATCTGTCATCTTGCAAAGAAGCTCATTATTTCAGAAATATGAGCATTTTAAAGATGCTACTGCAGTTCTCAATCACAAGTTTTCATTGCTTTTATTTAAAATAAGCCACCTTGAAATCTGTTTCCAAATCCACATCTTTGCATACAGGTTTTAACCAGCAGTTATGTGTGTGCACATGTGTGTACATTTGAAATATGATGTCTAAGAGATGTCTCCTTTAATTATCCCTGTTAGAATGGTCCCTCTCTTTTATAATTCCCATTTGGTTGAACAATAAGTGGGAGAATTCATTTTCTCTTGTACACCTCATTGAAATGAGCTTTAGTGAGAAGTTAACTTAGCTAATTTGTTTGCTTTGCATAATTATTATAATCACCTAAGTACTACCAATGAATAAGCACTAATATCTTACAAGAACATCACATGAACTTTTCATAAATTATTTTAGTCCAAGGAATGTATTTTTGCTTTCTTCTCTATCACAGGGAAACAAAGAGATTGAGAGAAAGGGAAGTTCAGTTAATTCCCTGAGTATAAATAATCTCAAATTTCCCTGTGAGAGGGTGATAGGGACTAGAAGGGCTAGAGACGGCAACCCAAAGGAAACTGTAATTCAAAAAGATACATGCAGTCCAATAGATTCCTGCAGCTCTATTTAAAAGTAATGTAAGTGCCTGTCAACAGACGAATGGATAAAGATGTGGTGTGTATGTGTGTGTGTACACACACACAATGGAATATTACTCAGGCCTAAATTATTAAATAATGCCATTGCAGAACAGGGATAGACCTGGAGATTATCATACTAACTAAGCCAGACAGAGAAAAACAGATATCATATGATATTGCATATATATGGAATCTAAAACAAAGCTATGAATTTATTTATAAAATAGAGATTCATAGATATAGAAAACAAATTTAAGTTACTGAAGAGGAAAAGGAGGGAGGGATAAACTAGGAGAATGTGACTAACAGATACCCACTTCACTAAGCTATATACCTGAAACCACCAAGATACTGTAAATCAACTATACTTCAATTTAAAGAAAGAATGAATGAATGAATGAATAAAAAGAGACTGAATATGGTAGAGAAGGCAGTGCTATCTAACAGTTAACAGTTCAGGCTCTGGAATCAGATTTCCTGGATATGGCTTGGCTTTATAACTTATCAAGGAGGTTTAGGAATGTTACTTTCCCTGATTCCTAGTTTAGTTCATACTCCAAATTTACACAGTGAGTATCAAAAGTGGTAATAGGTATGGAGTACCTAAAAAAGTATTTCTTGACTCAAAACTGGTTAGCCACTATGAATGGCACATATTTGGAGGGACTCCTGGAAGCAGGCACAAAGACCCCTTCTCAGCAGGGAGCTACAAAAAGAGCATTGGGCCATGCCTAGGCACCTGTGCCAAACTCTGTTCATCCTCACACTCCCATGGAAGGCAGGAGGAGCGACCTCAGAGTCAGTAGACCTGGCTTTCATTTCCAGCTCTGCTACATGCACTATGTATCTACTGCAGTCCGGACACCATGCCAGTTGCCTTACACTGAGATTTAATCCTATAAATGTAAAAAAGGGAAAATAGTAACCCTTACCACAGATTTGTGGTAGGAAAATTCGAAGGCGAGAAGGCATGTAAAAGTACTTCGCACACCAAGAAAAAACAGCATCTGTAGACGTTGGGGTATTCATGCTAAATACAGATGGTGGTTGTGTCTACTTTATTACATAATGGATCTACTTTCAGGCAATCCGCATCTGCACTTGACAACCAAGTACAAGTTTTTACAATCAATGTTCCTAAGAGCATTCAGTACAAGCCATTTTCTCCAAGGGCAGAGTGGACACAGGGTGTGTGGACCCTTTCCCCCCAAAGACCCCGCCTGCTGCTTCCCTGCTGAGGTCTGACATGAGGAAGTGAGACCTCAGGAGACCCTGTCCTTGCTTGTGCCAGCTCAACAGAAGGTGTCAGAATGACACATGAGCTGTGGTGGGGGATGAACAGGGAATGTAAAAAGAGCAAAGGCATGGGCATTTCAGAATATTCATACACAGTGGCACTCTTGTTTGCCATTCACTCATCTCATTCAGTGTCCTCTCTAGAGTGGCTACCCCCGGCTGCCCCAGAGATGTGTGTTCAATACTATGGAGGAGGAAAGGGCCAGTCCCCCATTCTATTCAAACAATATTTATGAAGTGCTTTCCATGTGCAAGGTACTATGCAAGACACCAAGGATAGACCTATGAGCAAAACAAAAAGAGGTCTTGACTTTTACTCATTTATTTGTTTAGCACAGATGTCCTGACAACCAACTACATGTTGGACAATGTTCTAGGTGTTAAAAACAATAGCAGTGAAGAGAACACAGTTTCTGCTCCCAAGTTGGAGACTGCACTTCAGTGGGAGAAATAGATTGCAGACTGATTGCATCATTATTTCATTACAATTATGCTACAAAAGAACAGCAGAGGACACCATGAGAGAATTTTACAGGAGATCTTTCCTGGACTGAAAAGGCAGGGAAAGCTGCTTAGAGAAAATGAAGTTTCATCTGAGATCTGAAGTCTAAATAGTGGACGGCTGGGCAAAAGAATGGTAGAGGAAGAAAACTTTCAGCAACTAAAAATACATGCAAAGTCCATCTGAATTTTCCAAGACTGTAAGAAGGCCAGGGTGACAGAAGTGTGGAGAATGAAGGGTAGAGAGATGAGGTGTAAAGCTGGAATGATAATGCAGGGTTTAATTATTCAGCCTATCTGAGGGATTCTGAAATTGATGCCATGGAAATGGGAAACATCTAAGGGTTTAATAAGGTAACTGATATAATAAAACGTGATTTAAAAGACTACTCCATATATGCTATGGGGAATGGGTTGGTAGGGAAAATGCCAGATGTGGGTGAGTACATGGAGAGTTATTACAATAGGCCCAGCTAGACACTGTTGGATATGACAAGACAGTGACTATCAGTATGGGGACAGGGGAGAAGTGGAGATGTCTGAGAGATATTTAAGTGTTAGATTTTCTTGGCTTGTTTTCTGAACTGTTGCATTAAAAGATAATGATGTCAAGGGAGACAACACATCTGGTTTGCACACCTGGGTGCATGGTGACATACCATTCACTGAAATAAGGAATTATGAAAGAGATTTAGTGATTGAAAATGACAAGTGTACTGCTTTGGGCAGATGTTTAGGTATTTTTGGACTTCCAAGTGGAGATGTCCAAGAGGCAATCTGGAGCTCAGAGGTGAAGAAAGCAGGAAATTGGGACTTGGGGTTGTTACAGGTTGAATTGTATCCTCCCAAAGGTATGTTGATTCCTAACCCCCAGTGCCCCAGATCATCACAATATTTGGAAGGGGCATCATGGCAGACTTGACTAGGAGGTCATGCTGGACTGGGTGACCTCCTAGTCCAATGTTGAGAGAGTCAGTTCCTAGGTAAGTTGATAAGAAGTCCAGGGTCCCTGATGAAGAGAAAGGGGTCTGGGGCTCTCCAGGAAAAAAGTACAACCATTTTTTTTCTACATGGCTTTGTCTTAGTAGATATAACAATGTACCTTGCTCAAGGACATGCTTCTCCTTAAGAAGAGTTTTCTGACTAATCTTGTTATGGGCCACAGCAGTGGCCACAGGACTGGAAAAGGTCAGTTTTCATTCCAATCTCAAAGAAAAGCAATGCCAAAGAATGGCCAAACTACCAAACAATTGCACTCATCTCACACGCTAGTAAAGTAATGCTCAAAATTCTCCAAGCCAGGCTTCAACAGTGCATGAACTGTGAACTTACTTGATGAACTGTGAACTGTGATGTTCAAGCTGGATTTAGAAAAGACAGAGGAATCAGAGACCACATTGCCAACATCCAATGGATCATTGAAAAAGCAAGTGAGTTCCAAAAACACATCTAGTTCTGCTTTATTGACTATGCCAAAGCCTTTGACTGTGTGGATAACAACAAACTGTGGAAAATTTTTTCAAGAGATGGGAATACCAGACCACCTGACCTGCCTCCTGAGAAATCTGTATGCAGGTCAGGAAGCAACAGTTAGACCTGGACATGGAAAAACAGAATGGTTCCAAATAGGAAAAGGAGTACGTCAAGGCTGTATATTGTCACCCTGCCTATTTAACTTATATGCAGAGTATATCAGGAGAAATACTGAGCTGGATAAAGCACAAGCTGGAATCAAGACTGCCAGGAGAAATATCAATAACGTCAGATATGCAGATAACACCACCCTATGGCCAGAAGCAACGAGGAACTAAAGAGCCCCTTGATGAAAGTGAAAGAGGAGAGTGAAGAAGTTGGCTAAAAGCTCAACATTCAGAAAACAAAGATCATGGCATCTGGTCCCATCACTTCATGGCAAATAGATGGGGGAAACAATGGAAACAGTGACAGACTTTATTTTGGAGAGTTCCAAAATCACTGCAGCCATGAAATTAAAAGATGCTTGCTTCTTGGAAGAAAAGTTATGACCAACCTAGACAGCTTATTGAAAAGCAGAGATATTACTTTGCTAACAAAGGTCTGAGAGGGTAACAGGCAGGAAGGCCAGGGGTCTCCAAACGAAGGAAATAGCCTGCAAGTGTCAGACATTTTTATCTCTCTTAAGGAGCAGGAGGAAACAAACTAGTGATATTTTTTCCTTCTCTACACAAATTTAAAAAGAGATTTCTCTTAAAATACTGTGTTGCCATAATGACACCTGGTTTCATCTGAAGTTAACTATTCTCAAACCTAGAGATAATCAATGCCTTTTTCTTATGGAAGTGTCTGTCTTAAACTATGCTAATGTACTATGCATTTACCCCAAACTCTGTCTTCAAGTAGGTTCAGCCTTTTGGCTCAGAACCTACTTAACAAACCAGTATGTTATACTCAAATACTGTTCCTCTAATCTATGTAAATGAAACTATTTGTATGGTGAGCTGCCCTTCTTCAAGATACAAGTTAATCATTTTATGGCCCAGGATGAACAATCTGGTGCCAAGATTATCCCAAAATGCATCCTGTGGGTGAGGGGCCTGGTGCCATTCTGAGTTTTAAGACATTCCTTTCTTTATTAAGACTGCTAGTGACTATATAGTTTTTCCTGTGGTCATGTATGGATGTGAGAGTTGGACTGTGGAGAAGCCTAAACGCCAAAGAATTGATGCTTTTGAACTGTGGTGTTGGAGAAGACTCTTGAGAGTCCCTTGGACTGCAAGGAGATCCAACCAGTCCATTCTGAAGGAGATCAGCACTGGGATTTATTTGGAAGAAATGATGCTAAAGTATTTTGGTCACCTCATGCAAAGAGTTGACTCATTGGGGAAGACTCTGATGCTGGGAAGGATTGGGGGCAGGAGGAGAAGGGGACGACAGAGGTTGAGATGGCAGGATGGCATCACGGACTCAATGGACATGAGTCTGAGTGAACTCCAGGAGATGGTGATGGACAGGGAGGCCTGGCATGCTGCGATTCATGGGGTCACAAAGAGTCGGACATGACTGAGTGACTGAACTGAACTAAACTGACTATATAATATCCAGCGGGGATGGGGGTGGTACTCTTTCTGCCCCCTTCTGATGCCTATGTCAGAAGCTTTCTCTATCTCCTTTATACTTAAATAAAACTTTATTATACAAAAGCTCTGAGCGATCAAGCCTCATCTCTGGCCTCGGATTGAATTCTTCTTCTCCAGGGACCAAGAATCTCAGCGTCTTTGCATGATTCAACAACAACCTTTCAGGTCTATCTAGTCAAAGGCACGGTTTTCCCAATAGTCATGTATGTATGTGAGATTTGGACTATAAAGAAAGCTGAGTACCAAAGAATTGATGCTTCTGAACTGTGGTGTTGGAGAAGACTCTTGAGAGTCCCTTGGACTGCAAGGAGATCCAACCAGTCCATCCTAAAGGAAATCAGTCCTGAATATTCATAGTAAGGACTGATGCTGAAGCTGAAACTCCAATACTTTGGACACCTGATCCAAGGAAATGACTCATATGAAAAGACCCTGATGCTGGGAAAGATTGAAGGCAGGAGGAGAAGGAGATGACAGAGGATGAGATGGTTGGATGGCATCACCGACTAGATGGACATGAGTTTGAGTAAACTCTGGGAGTTTGTGAGGCCTGGCATGCTTCAGTCCATGAGGTCACAAGGAGTCGGACACGACTGAGCAACTGAACTGAACTGAACTGAACTGGTAAGATCTTTCTATTTTTAGTTCTAATCTTGTTAATTTAAGATGTCTGTTGTGGGAGTGGGTCTGGTAAAAGTATATAAGGCCTTGATAAGACTAGTTAGTGGGGGCACTCCCCGACCCCCTTCTGCTGTCTGTGTCAGAAGCTTTCTCTGCCCCTTTTTCACTTTAATAAAACTCTGCTACACAAAAGCTCTTGAGTAATCAAGCCTGGTCCCTGGACCCGAAGCTAAATCTTCTTCTTCGGAGATCACGAATCCAACTTCATTCACCATAAGCTATCAATGTGACCATGTCCTTATAAACAGAGGAAACAGACAGACACACCTGGGGTGTGATGGTGGAGCAGACATGGAAGTGTTCCAGCTGCAAAGATGGAAATGCAGCCCTGAAAGGCTTAGGGTGCCATGGGGAAGAGCTTGGCTTTTATTTTCTAGCCCAGTGCTCTTCAAATTTGAGTGCTTATTCAGGTTAGTCTACCAAAACAAAATACCAGAGTGGGTGCTTAAATGACAGAAATTTATCCCTCATGGTTCTGGAGACTGAGGAGTCTGACAATAACATGTCAACTGCTATGGTTCCCCAATAAGCGCTCTCTTGCTGGCTTGCAGATGACAGTCTTCTCACTGTGTCTTCACATGGTGGAGAGAGAGGTCTGAGTAACCTTCCTCTTCTTATAAGGACACTAATCCCATTGTGGGGGCCTTACCTTCACAATCTCATCTATATCTACTTGTCTCCCAAAGGCCTCACTTCCAAATACCTTAGCACTGAGGGTTAGGACTTCATTCAACATATGAATCTGGAGGGAACACAAGCTGCTGCTGCTGCTAAGTCGCTTCAGTCATGTCCGACTCTGTGCGACCCCACAGACGGCAGCCCATTGGGCTCCGCCATCCCTAGGATTCTCCAGGCAAGAACATGGGAGTGGGTTGCCACTGCCTTCTCCAATGCACGAAAGTGAAAAGTCAAAGTGAAGTTGCTCAGTCGTGTCTGACTCAGCGACCCCATGGACTGCAGCCTACCAGGCTCCTCCGTCCATGGGAGTTTCTAGGCAAGAGTACTGGAGTGGGATGCCATTGCCTTCTCCGAGAGAACACAAGCATGTGGTCCATAACAAGTGCATATACAAATCACCTGGGAATCTTATTAAAACATACATTCTGATCCAGTAGGTCTAGGGTAAGGCCCAAGACTCTGCATTTAAGCTCCTAGGAGATGCCAAAGCTGCTGGTCCAAGGACCATTCTCTAAATAAAATTCAGGACCATGGCAGCAGGGAGATGGTACAAGCAGATTCAGATGTCCTCTTTTTTTTCTTTAAAAGAAAACCTTCTCTAAGTAAAATACTTAAGTACACAGAAACCCAGAGAGGATAATATAATTGAAAAGCTCATAATTTAAATTTTGCCATATTTACTTCATCTGTATTTTTGCTGCAATACTTTATAGACATCATGATATTTTAGCACTAAATACTCAGTATGTATCTTCTAAAATAAGGACATTTCCTGCAGAGCCACAGTATCACTGTCACCGCTAACAAAATTAACAATAATTGCTAAATATCATCAAATAGCACGGTTGGATTTGTGCTTTAGGAAGGTAATTCTGCTGACTGTGTAAAAAGTGATATTTCCCCCCTATTTTTAATGAAAAGTATAGAAGTGTGTAAATACGAATGTGTAGGAAAGTGTGTATATAAGGCCATCTATCTATACATATGTTCACGTGTGCACAGATGTGTATCTGTGCCAACTAGTGTTTGTGCTTGCACCTGCTTAAGCACACAGAGAAGACCTCCTCACACCAGTGACTTGCCCACCTCCCCGGCTCTCAGGAGGCAGCTGCTCGCTCAGTAGAGTCAGCTGCTCAGGATGAGCTGCCTGCTGCTGTTTGTCATGGTAGGGGGCTAAGTCATGTCTGGAACCCTCAGCGGTCCTCTGCCAGATGTCAGAACTTCTGTGCGTCCAGCGCATCCTAACCTCAGCAGGAAAGGAAATATGACAAGAGATACAAATGTACCAAATACAAGAGGGTCTGAAAATCAAGGAAGCACCTGGAACCCAGCGAGTTCATGCTGAGCAGGCTATTTTCATGAGACTCAGGTGTTGGAGGGGGTTCTGCAGGTGAGTGACGTGGGTGAGACTGGTCTCAGGCTGCCCTCCTTCCTCATAAGCTCTGGGAAAGCCCCAGGGTCCACAGACAGAAGACCTCTCAGTGAGGGGCTCTGCGTGCCTCTATCCAGAGAGATCCCTTGAAGGGGGAGACTGGTGTACCTTTCTTCTCTCCTGTGTCTCCCCCAGGCTGCTTAACAGAGTCACAGCCAGTAGGACTGAGATGCTGCAGAGAAGAGAAATTCACTGGAAATGATGAGCAGTTGAAAGTGAATAGATCGAGCACATCCAACAAGTACTGGCTCTCCCCACGAGTGCCCAAAAGATAACTTCTTGCCTTCTCAGAAATTGTCAGGAGTGGCCACAGTTTCATAGAACCAATCCAAGAATGACTTACTGCTTTAATATATTAGAGTGAGACTATTTCTGACCAGGTGGAAGCTATGTCTAAAAGCCAATCAGCAGCATGTTTTGGGCAGTGTTGTGCGTGGAGGGGGGCCCAGAGCCATGCTGACTTCTCTCTCCCTTCTCTTAACTGCTCACTACCAGCAAAACCAATTCCATGAAGCATTTAGTGTGTCCCACACACACCGGCAAGGCAGAATGTGGAATTAATACAAGCTTGCTACCCAAACAGATGCAGGTTGAAGCCCAGCTCTGTCACTTCCAGGTGAGGGGCTTCAGCAAACCACTTCTCCCTCCAAACCTCCTTTGGAGCAACAATGTTGATGGAAAAAGTAATTGAGCAAGAACTTATTCTTTGTAGTTTGCATGTTTGTATTCAGTCTTGTCCCATTCTTTGTGACTCTACGGTAGCCCCCCAGGCTCCTCTGACCATGGGATTATCTAAGTAAGAATACTGGAGTGAGTTGTCATTTCTTATTTCACTTACTCTTTGGGTTACAACAATTACTATTTCTAACTGCACTATCATGAAGGACACTGAATCTAATACTCTTCTGTATATCCACAAAACAGTAATCAACTCAATAAGAATTTAACAAATGCTTGTTGGTGTATCAATATGTTTAAAAAAAAAACCTGCAACAATTTATTAAAAGTTCACTACTTCATGGAATAAATGATGTTATGTGCTTACCATATATTAATATAAACTGGGGAACCCAAGGGAAAGCCTGATGGGGAAATCACACTCTTTGGCTCTTTCAACCAGAGCATTTCCTCCTTCACCTGTCTTGTTATGTATTGGAGGTAGCATGTATACTGTGTTTGAAAAATAATATTCCTAAGACATGAGCTCGGGGATGAGGAGAGAGGTGGCATCTGGATGACCTGACTACTGCTATTGCTTTGTGTAGTTCCAGGTCATCCCACAGTCACAGAAGGCTTGGCTCCCAGCTGTTAGGCAGGTCACTAAGGTGTTCCAGTTTAGCCCTATGTTTAATGGGCTATGGTGTAGCACCCCTGCCAGCGCAGGAGACACAAAAGACTCAGGTTCTATCCCTGGATCAGGAAGATCCCCTGAAGTAGGAAATAGCAACCCACTCCAGTTAACCTTAACTGGGAAATCCCATGGACAGAGGAGCCTGGAGGGCTACAGTCCATGGGATCGCAAAGAGGCAGACATGACTGAGAAACCGAGCATACACACTTGAAATCTTGAGCACTTTTTAATCAGAATACTGCCCTTTCCCCAGACAGCTGCCCTAGATTAGTGAACAGTCACAGGTCCCACATTCCTCCCTTCCTAAGGGCTGTCTCTCTGAGCTCTGGGCAGCAAAGTGACTATAAGGCAAGGGTGTTAACAGGCCAGCACCCCCATAGGAGGGCCTGCAGATAATGCTCCCAGGGAAGAGCAAAAAAGAGATAGGTGTGACACCAGCACTTATCAATAACCACACAGCTCAGCTCTGAGCAATCTAGACAGCAGAGGGGCCACAAAGGGGCCTGATTTGATCCTTCCACACAAAGCATTTCACCAGCTCCATGTGATTTGTTTCTCCCTTTTATTCTTTTCCTTCTTTTTTCTTTTTTTTAAATAAACCTCTACTCCCCACTCACCTCTCTTCAGTGCCTGCCCCCAGGAGGTGGGAGGAAGGAGGTCACTTTAGCACATCTTAGTTTTAATTTATTAATAAGAATCATGCAGGACTCACTGGCATAGATGAGATTTTTCTCCCAGAGCTACTATTGATCAGCTTATTTGGCACAAATTGTGGGCATTATTAAAAGGGCTACATGAGAAATAATTGCATCCAGGGGGGATTGCACATACTTTCAATTTAGCCATGGCATAATATAGAAATCGGCCTGTTTTATCATTGTAATAGCCAACAATCTTGGCTCCTTACTGAAACTGCATTTCAAATTTGCACACACGGTTATACCTTTCTTAAAGTTCTACTCTTACAAGTAGAAAAGAATCTCAAGATATCATAAAAAAAATTATGTATGTAACCCTTGACATTATCCTTGGGAACACCCTGCTGTGATGCGGGCAGGGAGGATAAAGTGGCAATGTACAGGGGAAGGCTGTTCTCTCAGAAACTCAAAGATGGATCACCTCCCATTAACAGTGCAATGCCCAAACCTGGGCCCTAAAATGTTTTAATCCCCTTCCCTGGTGGCTCAGACAATAATCTGCCTGCAATGAGGGAGACCCAGGTTTGATCCCTGGGTCAGGAAGATTCCCTGGAGAAGGAAATGGCAATTCACTCCAGTATTCTTGCCTGGAGAACTGCATGGACAGAGGAGCCTGGCAGGGTACACTCCACTGGGTCACAAAGAGTCAGACACAACTGAGTGACTGACATGGAATAAAGATAGCTGGGTTAGCTTTTATATATAATTGCATTTGCTGCAATGTAACTGCTGAAGTCAGAGCAAGAACATTAAGAGAAAGCAAGCAAATATGACCCAAAGAATGTATGTATAAGCCATTTAGAATTTGGTGAGCTTGCCATATTAGAATAAGCTATTTTTGGGAAAACCTACTTGCCTCCAGATAAAGAGACTTCAACTTTATTTCCAAACCTCACTTATAACCTTGGGTAAGACATTAACAGTATAAATAAACAGATACTTCTTAAGACAGTGGAAAAAAAAATATATATATATATAATTAATGGGACCTCTAAAAGCTGTCATTAATGTCAGAGACAGTACAGGAATATCCACTATTTCCATCCTTATCATTAAACAAGGACAAGTCAATGCAGTTAGGACAGCAAGAGACAGCAATAAAGATGCAAGACTGAAAGCAATAAATGTTTCTCTTATTTTGTGGATGACACACAATTGTTATTTTTCAAAACTCAAGAAAGTCCAAAAAAGACATGTTCACAAATTCATATAACTAATATATTTTTAAACTTTTCTTATAGACAAAACAAGTATCAGAAGATATAATGAAAGAAAAGATCCAATTCATGATGCTACTCTCCAAAGTGAAATAGCTTAAAAATAGCTTGGAGAAATTCATATAATCCATAATAAGCAAAATGTAAAACTACTGAGAAACACGAAATAAGATTTAATTGCATGTCATGTTCCACCATGATACAAAGATTTGATATTGAAAAAAATATACAAATATCCCTCAAAACTTATATAGAGCATTCACATGGTCCAAATTAAAATGCTAATGGGATTTTTTATTTTTACTAATGTGAAAAATAACACCAAAGATTTTCTGGAAGAATATATATAAAACATTATCTCAGATAATTCTGAGAAAGTATAGTAATAAAAGGATATAAGTCGAACCACAATTAAAACACATTACAAAACTTTCATGATTAAAACAGTTTGGTACTATTTTTCACTGGAGTTAATTTATGAGAAATTAGATTGAAGCAACTAGCTAATGCTTTGGGGAAAAAAAGAAAAACAGAAAAGTTTCATAGCCGGTAATTCCTTATATCAGTCAGTAAATACTCTAATACAATTCTAGAAGAAAGTACATATATTATTATCATAACCCTGGAGTCAAAAGTGGCACAATGGTAAAAAGAATGCCTGCCAATGCAGGAGACACATGAGACATGGGTTCTATCCCTGGGTCAGGAAGATCCCCTGGAATAGGAAATGGCTACCTACTCCAGTATTTTTGCCTGGAACATTCCATGACAGAGGAGCCTGGGAAGCTACTGCCCATGGATCCACAAAGAGACAGGCACGACTGAGTGAGCATACAAACACAGTCAAAAAATATAAAAATAATTGCAAGTCATGGGAGAAAATAGTGGCAAACATTAATACTTTCAAAAATGTATAATTCTCTATAGCAAAAAAAAAAAAGTAAAAAAATTAACTGAACAATTTCATGTACACCATGAAGCTGAGAATCCCTTTAACATGTAAAGAGTCATAGCAAGCAATGAACATGGTAATACAATAGAAAAATAGGGAAAGTTATACATATTCATGGGCTTCCCTAGTGGTTCAGACAGTAAAGACTCTGCCTTTACTGCAATGCAGGAGACCAGGGCTTGATACGTGGGCTGGGAAGATTCCCTAGAAAAGGAAATAGCACCCTACTCCAGTACTCTTGCCAAGAGAATTCCATAGACACAGGAGCCTGGAAGGCTACTGTCCATGGGTCTCAAAGAGACAGACAAAGCTGAGCAACTATCACTTTCACCACTTTTCAATTATACATATTCATAGGAAGAGAAACGAAATGATACAAATGAACTTACAAAACAGAAAGAGACTCACAGACTTAGGGAACTTATGGTTTCCTGGGAGGAAGGATGGGATGAAGGGATTGTTAGGGAGTTTGGGATGGATGTGAAGTGAAGTGAAGTGAAGTCGCTCAGTCGTGTCCAACTCTTTGTAACCCCATGGACTGTAGCCTACTGGGCTCCTCTGTCCATGGGATTTTCCAGGCAAGAATACTGGAGTGGGTTGCCATTTATGGCTATATTTAAAATGGATAATCAACAAAGACATGGATAATCAACAAATATAGCACATGGAACTCTGCTCAATGTTATGTGGCAACCTGGTTGGGAGGGGAGTTTGGGGAAGAATGAATACATGTATATGTATGGCTGAGCCCCTTGCTTTCCCCCTGAAATTATCACAACAATGTTAACTGTTATACAATAACAATTATTATACTCCAATATAAAATAGAAAGTTAAAAATATAAATGAAAAAAACAAACTCAAGTCCACCCACAATTACAGGAATGCATATCAAAACAAGATAATATTTCTCACTGACTTGATAAATTATTT
Source organism: Madoqua kirkii (assembly GCA_006408675.1). Lineage (NCBI taxonomy): Eukaryota > Metazoa > Chordata > Mammalia > Artiodactyla > Bovidae > Madoqua > Madoqua kirkii. Next base: position 26,186 of record SJYC01121261.1, read on the forward strand.
AAAATTACAATCAGTACTGGCAAAATATACAGACCTTTTCATATATAGTTTCTGTGTACATTCTTTTATCTTTAAAAAAATGTTTTTAACATTTCAGCAACAAGTATATCAATTTCAGAAGATGTGATATCTTCATTGTCTCAGAAATTTTACCTTCGGAGATTTACTATAAATATATTTTAAAATAAAGATATCTCTAAGAAATCTAAATGCTGGTTAATTATGTACTATTTAAATTGTGTTACATGTATAATAGAAGGCTATGTAGTAATAAAGAAGGAAATAACCATATATGCTAAAATGGGAAAAGCTCCACCAAGATCTATTTAGTAAAAATGGTGACGTAAAGAGCAGTGATTATGTGACTCCTGCATGTGTGAATTTTGTAGGGGGAGTGGATGTGTCTCTGCATGTACAGATGTACATGTAAAATTTTGTACTACACAAGAAGTTGTTACCCATAATCACCTTGGATAAAGGAACTCAAACTAAGGAAGAGAGTCAGGCATTTATTTTCTATCTTGTACCATTCTATTTCTGTAATGTTATATCCTTTTAAACAAAGTAAAGGAGGTGGCCCTAAAATTAGGGATCAATCGCCCCTCTTTTCATGGAAATAGATTTGTTTTATACTTTTAGGAAGTTAAAGCATAATATTCAAGTATTTATCAAAAATACATAGAAAAAGTTAATGTAAAATAAATGCAAAGGGAATAAAATTCACTTCTTATTCTCTTAACACTTAGAGAGGCCCCTCTGCAAAGATCAACAACTTGCTTAATCTGCTAAGTGTGTGGAGCTATATTATTTGTCAGTTGGGTCCTATCATACTTGCTGCTTAGTATGCTTTTTCTATTTGATGTATCATAAGCCTATATCTATCTTCAATATGGAGTCATTTTATCACTTTTGGTGCCTACACAGGATTACAGTGCGATGGATATTCCATAATTTATTCAATTATGGGACCCACCCTCTTAGGACTCTCCAGAGAAACCGAACCAACCGATTACCATATCCCCAAATGTCCATGATGCTCTTAGTCTATCCTGAAATTGTGAAACTCTATGAAGTCGTGTCTATATTTGGTATTCTTTTCATGGTGTTTACCTGAAACACAACATTCTCTCACCGTTTTAAGCTCCAGGTCTTGTCCATGCCATTATCTTCAGTTATACTTTAACTTTGTTTCTGTTCTCCTTCTTCATACTCCCTGAGAATGCTCTCTACTTGCTTTCATCTGTGTCTTCTTCTTCTGAATTCCTGGAGACTTCCCCACATTTGCTCTTCTAATTCACCAGCTTGGAGTGATACAATGTCCAATTCGTTGTTCATTTGTTCCACTGAGGTTTTAATGTACGTGTCTGACTCTCATTTCCATACAATCCCCCGTGGTCCATGGCTTGCCTTCAACGTCATCATGCTTGTGGCGAACCTTTGATCTGGTGGAAAACACGCATTTTCTGTTTCTTGCAGTAATATATTTTGGCTGGAGGCTGTTGTTCTCATTTTCAACGGTGACCTGGTTTTGTTTTGTTTCATTTTTAAACCTGCAGTATTTGCTGCCAGGCCTTGTTAACTTCCTCAGTTTTCTCTTCTTTAGAAAGAGAGAATCTACCATATCCATTACTAGTTTTTTGGCAAGCAGGAAATGGTTGCCTTCTGTTGGAAATTTGTGTTTACTGCTCTAGAAAAATGAGAGGAAAATAATATATAAGATCATAATCTTCCAGTGCAGCCCAGGCAGGCTCCACTGAGCAGTGGGGCCAGAGCTGGGCCCCGGGAGCTCTGACTCCCTGTGAAGTGCGGCCTCTCTGTATTGAGGGAGGCTGTCCCAGGCACGGACTCCAGCATTGTTAGAACTCTACAGCTTTTGGACATCAATGCTAGAGACAAAACCTGGAGCCAACCCTTTACCACTGACACCAAATGGCCTAGAAGTCAGCAGACAAGAGAGGTGGTTGTGCAGCCTGGTTTTCTAGCTGTCACCCACTTCAGATAAAGTATGAGGTAGTTTCTGCTCCCATCACCTCTGCTTTCTTACATGATAAGCTCTTGTTCCCAGAGAGGAGCCACATGCTCATCCTCCAAACTTCTTTAGTAGAGCACCATGTTCACTCTAGTTAGCAGAAATTCCCTAAAATCCTTGCCATGTAGTTGATACCTCTTCCCTGTTGTCACAGCTGGTGAAAGATTTTTCACAATTTGTATTTTCTATTGGTTATTTCAATAGGAGAACGGGTGATATGAGATCATGTCTTGAACATGAATGATTCCTTTCCATTAATTCTCAATTTTCTCATCTCTTTCATTGCCATCAGGAATAGAACTGCTATAATTATCTTCATTCCCTCCCTCTGCCCTTCAGTTATTGGCATCACTTGAAAAATCTCTTGTCTCCGTGGAAGAATTGTCATTTTTTACCTTCAATGAAAACACCCTGGGGATTTTCCTCAAATAATTGATTAAACTGTACTTAAAATAAGTTACCATTTATTTCTTACTGTTTTGATGCACCTAAATTACCTCTTAGTTCAAATTTATTTTTACTATTTTAGTATCTTTTAGTAATTGCATCTGCGTTTGATGAAATGTGGAAGAAGCTTATATTTATTGGGTTGTAAATTATTACACAGTGTGCAACTTTGATTAGCAAAGTGCACCATAGTGCTTTTTGGATTAATAAGGGGGAAAATGTATGGCATTACCCAAGAGAGATGAGATGAAAATTTTAGTTCACAAAAATAATGGAAACAAATGGCATGATTGTCATATATGTTAAACTGCAAAAAGAATTATTGCTAACATCTCTATCACCTGGCTTTTGAGACTACTTGAATGGTACTTCAGTATTTTTCTCCAAGAATATGCAATTTATAGCTAATAAACCACTGGTACCCTTTTTCCATTAGCTTCATGCAATGCATATTTATTCAAATATAGTTTATATGTGTTTGGCTATGAATATAAATATATACATAAAAGAATATATAAAACTAACATTCCTAAGCATGACTTAATATGATCTGGGCTTGTGAGTTGGAAATGGAGTTAGGGATATTGCTATGAGTTCACCAGGACAATAACTGAGTTATAAGATAATTATTCCTCTTCAATGGCTCTCACCATGACAACTCAGTTCTGAAATTCAACTATTATTCAGCTCAAATTATTGTCAAAGTTTAAAGCCTGAATTTTATTGACCTCCTTCTGATGTCTATGACATCTAATCATCTGGGTATATGAAACCAGATTGTTAACAGCAAGAGCAGCTCAAAAGATTCTTTACTATACACACCTGGACAGTTCCTTTGTAGAACCCAAGTGATGATTCAGTCTCTGGGCTCTGTTATACATGCATAACCATCTTGGGGCAGAAATTGAACATGGCATTCCTATCTCCTTTATATCAAGCTGCAAATCTTTCATAGCCCAAACATCCCAGATTGTTTTACAGTCAAATATAGGTTATCTTATGACTCAAACTGCAAACCTAACCAAAAAAAAAAAAAAAAAGAAAGAAAGAAAAATACAAAGAAAAAATAAGAAGAAGAAATATATAGAAAGAGTCATTGAATTTTAGTACCAATGACTCTGAAAAATTCCCCTCTGGCTTAAGACTATGTGGGCAAGTATCCTCCCAGTTTAACCCACTGTCTGATTTTGACACCTCTCTAGAATTAAAAGAAAGAAGCAATTTGAATTGTTTCCAAATGTCAAAGCCAAAGAAGCATTGTTACTCAACCCCAAATCTGGTCCGTAACAGTTAGATAATATCTTGGTTTTCTGGTGCTGTTATAGCATACCACAAACTGGGTGGCTTCAACAACAACAACCAAATTTATTTTCTCATAGTTCTGGAGGCTAGAAGTTCAGGATCAAGGTATTGGGAGGTCTTCTTTCTTCTCTGCTTGGTTCCCCAGATGGTCTCCGTGCTGTGTACTCACATGGTTGTCCGCTCAGTCAGTGTGTTGTCTCTGTCTTAATCTTTTCTTACAAAGACACCAGTCATATTGGATTAGAGCCCACCCATACAAGCTCGTTTTATCCTTATCACTACTTTAAAGGCCCTGATTTCAAGTACAGTCATATTCTGAGATAGTGATAATCAGGACATGAATTTTGGCAGGACACAATTCATTTCATAACACCTAGAAAAGGAACCAAAAATAATTCTAGGACATCTGTTTTATAACTACCACTGCAAGTAAATACTATTGACCATACAAAAAACACAGAGGTTGCAGCTTTAGTAAACTGCCACCAGGGAAGGGTTTTTACAAGTAAATACTATTAGTCATATAAAATGCACATAGACTGCATCTGTAGCAAATTTAAATCATAGATTGCATCTGTAGGTGAGCTCAGACCTACACATAAGAAGGATTAATAATCAAGCAGCATTTAACTGAGTGGTGAGTGCTATGGGATTACTTAGATTCTCCCAGGTTAAGATAATACCCTATCTCTGTCCATTGAAAACTTAGTATCTAGAAAGGCAGAAGGAGGCATAGACATCTCATTATAACAAAGCCTTTCAGTGATTCTCAGTGTTTGAGGAAAATGCTATGGAAACTCAGAGATGGTAACTATCTCTTCTGAGTTGTTAAGGGGATAAGTACAGGATAGGAAAGTTTTGCTGAAGAGGTGATGAGATGAGTGCCCATTAGCCAGGAGAATGTCAAATCATGCTACTCCCCACTTGGGAAGTAGTAGGGGACAAATGATTTGGGGCATGTTGAGGGTGTGATCATGAGTAGAGTTGCTAGCGTTTAGGTTGTTGGGAAGGTAAGTCTACATATCAGAAGAGTGCTTCCTGGTTTTAAAAAGAAAAAAAAAATTTGACCATGGAAACACAAGCATAGGGCTGGATATGGGTGCAGTGGGAAGCTGGGGGCAAGAATGAAGCAAGTGCCGAAAGGTATAGATAGCACTGAGACTGAAATCATGGAAAACATGCATGTTTCGGAGTCAAGCAGAGGAAGAGAGGCCAGTGAAAGGGACTCATCACAGGGAAGGAGCAGAGACGCGTGCAGAGCCTGGCAGATGTAAAATGAAGCTAAAGGCAAAGAGCACAATCACATGAGAAACAGGTGGATAGTTGATTGTGAGCAACTGTAGTCCTTTGTTGTTTAGATGTCCGGTGCTTTGGGAAAATCAAAATGTTCCAGATCAGGTAGAGAGAAAAGCTTTGGGAGCTCAGAGGTTTAGGTGATCATGCAAGTTGAGTTTCAAGAACAACCAGGCTAGAGCCCAGACAAGAGAAGGTTAAGGAGCAAGTGGTCTCAGAAGACATGGAGGTAGCAGGGCCAAGTCTAGTAAAATCAGCAGCACTGAAGAAAAAGTGTGGATGTCCAGTCAATGGTGGAGCACAGCAAAGCAAGAAGACAGGAAGAAGAGGCAGGACTTGGTGATCTCCTTAAAGCAGGGTTCTGTGCTGCTGCTGCTGCTGCTGCTGCTAAATCGCTTCAGTCATGTCCGACTCTGTGCGACACCACAGACAGAAGCCCAGCAGGTTCCCCCGTCCCTGGGACTCTCCAGGCAAGAACACTGGAGAGGGTTGCCATTTCCTTCTCCAATGCATGAAAGTGAAAAGTGAAAGGGAAATCACTCAGTCATATCCGACTCTTCACGACCCCATGGACTGCAGCCCACTAGGCTCCTCCGTCCATGGGATTTTTCAGGCAAGAGTACTGGAGTGGGGTGCCATTGCTTTCTCTGGGGGTTCTGTGCAAGAAATGTTAATTATGCCACCTCTTTCAGTTCTCACAACAGTACCGTATTAATCATGAGGAATCCAAAGTTCAGAGTGACATCCAAGTGTGAATAATTAGTAAACAGAAATGTTGAGGCTCAGTTCTAAGCTGTACTTGCCAATGTTTTGCTTCTGTCTGTATTAGCAGAATTTCTAGTATTGGAAAGAAATGGATAATTAAAATATGGGGATCAGAACCTTCTCATCTCACAGAATAGCCATGGAAGGAGCTTAGAAACAGGAAATGTCCTGACACATGAAAGAAATGACTCTATCAAATTCAGTGTGTGAAGTTTTGAGAGTGAAAGTCTCCAGGAGTGTGAAGTTGCAACCTCTTAAACAATGTGATACGTGGTACCCAAGCCAGGCCCATTATCAAAGCTGGAGAGGGTCCTCTGGGCTCCAGTGGTTGTACTCTGCTGGTCTCAGTCATCTGTTGGGGTTGCACATCCACTCAAGTAGAGAGGGCCTATTTTGGTGACTTCAGATAAAATTGAGCATCAGGGAGCCCTAGAATTCTGGAGAAAAGATGCCTTAAACCTCACCTTGGCCAACCATAGCATTTTACAGGAAAATCATATGAAAACATCAGTGAACAGCAGACTTAAATCACCAAAATACTTGGTCTAATTCAAACATATGCATTGGTTTAATCACCATTTTATCACCTGCCCCAGTTTTAACTTGGCAGGAAGGCATCATTAAACCTCCTGAAGGGTTGTTCTAATGAACAGTCTTTAGACTCTGGCTCTCAGGCTTTTGGCCTGTGGAGGTAGCAGGGCGGGGACTGATTTTTGATAGCCAAGCCTAATATCTCATTCTGGTCCACATGGGATTCATTTCCAGGCCAGCTGCTGCATGAACTGTTGACATGGCTTAACAACAGGAAGTGGTAAGGCAGCACACAGCTCTCAGTCTTCTGCCCTTGAAGGAGCACGCTTGTCTCTCTTTAGATATCTGACCCAAAGTGAAGTGCAAATTCAGCAGGGCTAATCTGCTGAGACTGTAGAGAGGATGGCCAAGCCTCTCATGAATGTCTCTGCCAGTCACAGTAATGGGGAAACTGAGGCATATAGAGATCAGCTGTGTCACACCCTTCCTCCTTATGAGTCCCCACTGCCTCCTGGTGACTATAGGATAAAGTCAAAACCTCCTGCAAGGGTTACAAGCTGTAGCCTTCTCAACTGTTTTCTCAACTTTCTTTTCTCACATTTCCTCTGTGTACCTTCCTCTCCACCATCCTAAATGTATTACCAGTCCTGAACCTCAACTCAACAGAACTTTCAGCTTCCCCCATCCCAGAATGTCCTCCAAAGACCAGGAACCTCCCCCCAACCCCCGCTTTCCTCATCTATTTCATATACACCCACGCATCCTTCACAAACCAACTCAAATGCCACCTCCCCTCAAAGCCTCCAAGCCAGCCAGTGCCCACCTTGTGTTTCCAAAGAATAGGGAATACACTTCCCACCCTCCCCCTTTTAAGCCCAGTTCTCAGCCCAGGGTAGGTAGGTTCCTGATCCATGTTTACTGTATGGATAAATGAGAAGTGAAAACTACCGTCCAGTGACCACCGACTATAGCGATACACTGTGCTAAGTACAGTGCCCGAGTTCTCTCCATTGCTACATGGATGCTCTATCTAGGTCATCCTGAGTGAAGAGGCAGCTCTGAGCCAACAAACCCTTTCTGCTCTTCTGTTGTTGCTTTCCCAGGAGCACTCAAGAATGAGGAAGATGGGGTCACATCACTGCCCAGTTATGAGAGCTCACAAGATAAAGATGATGCTGTGAAAGTGCTGGACTCAATATGCCAGCAAACTTGGAAAACTCAGCAGTGGCCACAGGACTGGAAAAGGTCCGTTTTCATTCCAATTCCAAAGAAAGGCAATGCCAAAGAATGCTCAAACTACCACACAATTGAACTCATCTCACATGCTAGTAAAGTAATGCTCAAAATTCTCCAAGCCAGGCTTCAGCAATACGTGAACTGTGAACTCCCTGATGTTCAAGCTGGTTTTAGAAAAGGCAGAGGAACTAGAGATCAAATTGCCAACATCCATTGGATCATGGAAAAAGCAAGAGAGTTCCAGAAAAACACCTATTTCTGCTTTATTGACTATGCCAAAGCCTTTGACTGTGTGGATCACAATAAACTGTGGAAAATTCTGAAAGAGATGGGAATACCAGACCACCTGACCTGCCTCTTGAGAAATCTGTATGCAGGTCAGGAAGCAACAGTTAAAACTGAACATGGAACAACAGACTGGTTCCAAATAGGAAAAGGAGTACGTCAAGGCTGTATATTGTCACCCTGCTTATTTAACTTATATGCAGAGTACATCATGAGAAACGCTGGGCTGGAAGCAGCACAAGTTGGAATCAAGATTGCCAGGAGAAATATCAATCACCTCAGAAATGCAGATGACACCACCCTTATGGCAGAAAGTGAAGAGGAGCTACAGGGCCTCTTGATGAAGGTGAAAGAGGAGAGTGAAAAAGTTGGCTTAAAGCTCAACATTCAGAAAAAGAAGTTCATGGCATCTGGTCCCATCACTTCATGGGAAATAGATGGGGAAACAGTGGAAGCAGTGTCAGACTTTATTTTGGGGGGCTCCAAAATCACTGCAGATGGTGGTTGCAGCCATGAAATTAAAAGACACTTACTCCTTGGAAGACAAGTTATGACCAACCTAGATAGTATATTCAAAAGCAGAGACATTGCTTTGCTGACTAAGGTCCGTCTAGTTAAGGCTATGGTTTTTCCTGTGGTCATGTATGGATGTAAGTTGGACTGTGAAGAAAGCTGAGTGCTGAAGAATTGATGCTGTTGAACTGTGGTGTTGGGGAAGACTCTTGAGAGTTCTTGGACTGCAAGGAGATCCAACCAGTCCATTCTAAAGGAGATCAATGCTGGGATTTCTTTGGAGGGAATGATGCTAAAGCTGAAACTCCAGTACTTTGGCCACCTCATGCGAAGAGTTGACTCATTGGAAAAGACTCTGATGCTGGGAGGGATTGGGGGCAGGAGGAGAGGGGGACAACAGATGATGAGATGGCTGGATGGCATCACTGATTCAATGGACATGAATCTGAGTGAACTCCGTGAGTTGGTGATGGACAGGGAGGCCTGGCATGCTGCAATTCATGGGGTCACAAAGAGTCTGACAGGACTGAGCGACTAAACCGAATTGAACAAAATCTCCCTGAGGATCCAAGTGCGTATATTAAATTTCTGGGACCTCCTCCAGTCCCCTCACTTTCCAGGGTGTGTCTTTTATTAGTGAAAATGCTTGCTGACACCATCAGAACCAGCTACCCAGAGCTCCAGCCCCTCTCCTCGCCCTCCAAAGAGGCCATGTGTTGGTTCAGGCCTGGCGCCCCCTGCTGGCTGCAGCCTGACTCCTGCTCTCACAGGCGTGTGCATGGGCATTTCACATCTAGATGGTTCTCCAGACTCTGCCATGATCTTTCACCCCCCAGTTACCTGGCTCTCCCTGCCCTCCTTAAGGCTTTGCATTTGCCTCCTGCTTCCCCTACCAACTTAAGTCAAAAGATGATTTCATTTATTGGGAGAATAAATAACCCAAATGGGGGCACACTTAAAACATACTAAATATCCAAATAAGATGCCCGGCAAACACAACACTTGAAAGACATTATCTAGAATGTTCCCACCTTCCTGAAGGCTGAAGAAAAGCAAAGCCTAGCCACCGACTCTGTGTTACTCCATAGATGGCAGCCCACCAGGCTCCCCCATCCCTGGGATTCTCCAGGCTAGAACACTGGAGTGGGTTGCCATTTCCTTCTCCAATGCATGAAAGTGAAAAGTGAAAGGGAAGTTGCTCAGTCGTATCTATGGGGTCACATAGAGTCGGACATGACTGAAGTGACTTAGCAGCAGCAGCCAGCAACTAGAGTGAAGTGGAAAAGTTCTAATCTTACCTAACTCATGATTCCAGGTGCCCCAAGGCTCACCAGCTACGCTGTATTCTTATGCACATTTGAGAAATTCAAAGAGCCTCAAAATCGCTGTTCTGAAATATCCATCATCATTTTAAGCAGGAGATTAAGAGATTTCGTGTTGTTAAAACACTTTAATGGAAGGAATGAATGACACTTTTTAAATCAGCAGGAAACCGCCTTGATTTCCATTTCCAACAGCCATGGGCTTGCGGAGGGATGCAGAGACAGGCAGCCAGGGTCCCTCAGAGCTGACTGACAGTTGTGGCCGTATCTAAGGACAGTCAGGCACTGCAGGCAGACACAGGGTGCACGACCTCATTGATTTTTGTAATAGGTCACTCCCACCCAAGCTCATTGTTCTTTCACATAAGAACATATTGGCCCAGAGGCAGAGGAGCGGGGGGTGCTGCATCATGTTTCAATAAGCACCACCTGAATCCATATAAGCATATGATTCTATCTAAAACTCAATAATTCACTGAGCTGGCAGCCTTTTAGCATCTCCGCAGTCAATGCCTCTCAGAGACCAGCGCTACAATTGAACTAGAAAATTAGAGCTTTTAGCTGGACTCCCTGGAGGTGAATATGTAAAACAGAATAATAAATGATTGTCATTTCTGTTCGGAACATAGAATTAATCAAGGCAGAAGAGGGAGTCTGAAGTCCTGTGGGAAGGACCACCATGGGTCACTGGTCACTATCATTTGCTGGCAGAGGTGAGCAACGGAAGAGTCTGCCTCCTTTGTTACCTGTACTGTATGGTGTATCCGTGGTTGCATGTAACCTTTACAGAACCTACCAACAGGAAAATTATTTCCCAGTGCAGTTTTTCTTCCTGCTGAAAAATTCAAAAGCCCAGCCTCGGGCAATAGAAACACAATCAGGCCACAAACATGATGAACACACTTGTCTCTCCTCCCAGGCAGGGAGGTGGGGGTGTTCCAGGGTTCTCAGGGAGGAACAATGGGCAAGACAGAGGCTGCGAGAGCTTCCAGAAGCCTCTCTTTGGCCAGATCAATTAGGTCACCAAAAGAGCATCAGTCCTGACTCTTTCAGACAGAGGAAACTTGACAGCCAGCAACAACAGGAATGGTGACGCACCCTGAGAGCCAGCTGTATGTGTCTATGGGCATGTCAGCTTCGGGACGGCCTCTGGTGCAAAAGCGTTCATTGGGAGAATGAATAACCCAAACACAGGCACATTTAAACATTCTAAAATATCCAAATAAGATGCCCGGCACATACAACACCCAAAAGACATCATCTAGAACGTGTTTCCATCTTCCTGAAGGCTGAAGTAAAACAAAGCCTAGCCAGCGACTAGAGTGAGGTGTGGTCCTTGGCACCTGCATGAGCTGGAAGAAAGGCAGACTCCAGCTGAGACCTGCTTCATCAGAATCTTTATTTTAACAAGATCACTGGGCTATTCCTATACATAGTAAATGGTGGCTTAGCACTCATTTTGAGCAGTGTTTCCTGGCCTTTGAGAGACATTTTACATACAGCTCTCCTCATTTTGGGTTGGCCAGCAAGTTCATTTGTGCTTTTTTTGTAGGACCTTACAGAATACCCTAATGAACTTTTGGGCCAACCCAGTATTTTCCTAGATGAGTCCTTATCAAGGCAGGCAAAGGTGTGCTTTTGCACTACAAATAATGAGTATGTGTTGCAAAGAAGCCTCTGTTCTC